>LKNJ01002690.1:0-66700 GCA_002120245.1 Maccullochella peelii
CACTCAATAAGACTGCATTTTATTTTCTCTTTAACATAGATCAACAGTCCCCCTCTACCCTTGTTTCAATCTCTCCTAAACACATTATATCCAGCGATATTAAAAGCTGCTGTGGGAGAAAGTTTTTTAAGCCATGTTTCCGAGATGCAAATGTTCCAGTTGGTTGCTCTTTGAGACAATACTTCGGATGTTTAAATGTCCGCCTAATAGACACTTTGGTTTGGAACAATGATCCCAGATCAGTTTTGCCTGATTAAGAGTTTGAAAAAAGTTTGATCTGCGGTAGGCTATTTATGGAGTGAAAATAGTCTCAATATGATTTGTAAATGTGTATTACATGATTTGTAATTGAAAAACAAGATTTGTTTAAAATGTGTATTATTTGTTGTAAATGTGTATTACATGGTTTGTAATTGAAAAACAAGATTTGTAAATGAAAAACAAGATTTGTGCGTTATTTTGGGTACTCGCAAACCAAAAAAACAGTTTTACAAATGCAAACATCACAACCTGAATAAATATGTATATTTTACTTACAGATTTTTAACTTCAGCTTCACAGATCTGATCCTTTTCGCTTTCAAAAAGCTTCCTGCGCATTCGAATGTCTTTGTATTCAATTACTGATTGTTCAATTTGTTTGCACGGATCGCCTGTTACACACAGTTCAGGTTACTTTCGCTTTCGGGGTTTTGAGACTATATTCTCGCTGTTCCTGTTTCACAGTTTCGTAAATGCATGCTGCGTTTAGGTACTGGTGGAAAACTGGGACATCTGGGCTTTCAGCGAATTCGTGTTTAATTTCAGTGGGAAAGACGTTTTTCTAAATAGACAGAATAGCTCGTCACCCCTCGATTAGAGCACATACATATATCAACCATAGACTCTATACAGTAACCTATAAATGTAAATATATGGTTTAAATAAGCTACTGCTAGGTGGTAGAGTTGCTCTTCTGCTGGGAAAACAGCCAGTCCAGGCAAAAAGTCCCAGCACTGAACAGGAAGCACCATGTCAAGAATGACGTGACCTTACCCGAACCCGAACATGAGTTCAAAATGTTTGTCGGGTATCCACCCTCTAGTCCATGGCGCTGAAATATGCGCCAAAATAGATCCGATGAAAGGCGTTTTCAGTGCTCTCTCTAAGTCGTGTATTACGTGCAAACATTAGGCACTGTGAAGGTGAGAGCGATTTCAATAGGATAGTAGGTCCTTGACGTCATGTCACATTGCCATACCTTGGCTTTTGCTGAAACAACGCCCCTGGGTGTGGTCCTGGGTTTGGTTGGTGTGGTGGTGGGGTGTGGTTGAGAGAGCTCAGCTGCAGAGGAGGGGGAAGTGGGGGAGTGGCATAGTGTGTCAGTGGATGCAGGCCAGGCAGCAGGTGACTATTGAGTAATTAACAACATGTGCTTATAGTACTGTCGCCTCTCAAAGGAGGAGAGGACTGACTGAGAGCCAGACGAGTGGAGGAAGCAAGCTGAGATGAGCAAAGGAAGGAAGCAAGCTGAAGGCGAAGGATAAGGAGCCGACGCGGATCTGCGGGAGTGACGGCGGCCCTTATGTAAATAGCCTGTGTGTTGGGAAATAAAAAGGAAGATTCCCACTCTAACCTGCGCTGTGTGTGTGTGTGTTCCTCCATTCCTGAACCCGGTAGCACAAGCCGTGCTACAGTTGGATATCACCAGCCAACAGGAGGATCTCTCTCTCCCTTTAAGATGTGTCCAGCTTGTTGGCGGAGTAGCATGGCCATTATTTAGAAGTGCAGTGTACATTGTATATTGGCTCCATGTACTGAGAGTGGCACTGGTACTGTATCGAGAATCACGGTGATCATTTTGAGTTGTATAGCAGCAGCGCACCGATAATAAAAGTAATACAAACATATAACTTGAAAAAACATTCCTTGGGCGACATCAGGAGCGGTCTGATATCGCAATGTATTGATTTTGTGTATATATTTGGAACACCAACCAGATTTTGTAGAGAAATGAGCTTGGCCAATTTGGCGAGATTGTGTGTGCTCCAGCAGCACCTGCCTGGCTGCGGGTCTGCACCGCCATTTTGGGTTTCGAATAGATGATGAACCTGTGGCCAAGTAGTGTTCCAGTGTAAGACTGCTGGATGGTGTCTGTGACTCTAGGGAAAAATGTATTTGACGTATTTTCTTAACTGAATCTGTTTCAGATACCGTACAAACTACTTACGATAGCATTGTTTCAACATCATGCATGGATGGGGGGCAGTTACGGTGGCCCTGAAGGTCAAAACACAACATTACAGAAAACACAACATTTCACAAAACACGACATTACACAAAACACGACATCAGCAGAAACTGTTATCACAAACAAAGCATTACTTATTTACATTTATTAATCAGAGCGTTTACGATATTCACTCAAAATTAGCGGGGGGGGGGCGTAGAAACAGCTGTTTACGGTTTGCAGCTCTCTGTCTCTCTCTCTCTCTTTCTCTCTCGCTCGCTACAGGGCCGAAAGTTCTATTTACAACCACGAACCAAGTGACGTGTTCTACTACTTGCAGTGTGCCGGTGTTGTGCCGTGTCCCGCTCCCCGGCAGAATCCCAACGCGCATTCGCTTGTTCTCAGTGCCGCTTATTTTCATTTAGTTCGATCTGCCTCTTAGTTTTACATCTGCGCTCTTCTTTACGACAAAATGAATGTTTATACATTTTCTACTACTCAACAAAGACCAGAACATCACAAGAGGAGCAACAGAAGGGAAATGATCGGGAGGAGAAGGACAGTCAACGGGGGAGAGAGAGAGAGAGAGAGAGAGAGAGTTGCAAACGGTAAACAGCTGTTTCTACGCCCCCCCTGCTAATTTTGAGTGAATATCGTGAATGCTCTGATTAATAAATGTAAATAAGTAATGCTTTGTTTGTGATGACAGTTTAGTTTTAACAAGCTTGAGTCGAGCAGAGACGGGCCAGTTCTATGAGTACGTGCTCTGCCCTCTAACGGGCTTCGCTATTGGTTTATCCCCTCAAGGCTCCACCTCGTCACCTGATCAAAGTCCATGTACTCACCGCCCCCGGGGGGTAGCTCCTCCCCTATAAGACCCTTGGTCCACACCTTGCTCGTCTCCCTTTTCACTTCAGCATCTGAGTAGTTACAGTCCTGAGTGCAGTTGGAAACATAGGAGTATGGCATCATCCAAGATTTGTTTTTCTTGTGCGTCACCCATGGTAGCGGAGGACGGCCACAACACCTGCTTCATGTGTTTAGGCCCTCAGCACCAAAGTGAGTTTGATAAATGCCTCGACTGTCTCACGCTTCCCCGGGAGGAGCGTGAGCGTCGGGGCCTCTTCATCGAGTCTGTTCGCTCTCTCCACGCTAGCTCGGGACTAGCCGTCCAGGGAGCAACGGCTCGACGCAAATCTTGGGCGGACTATGATGAGGAAGATGACCAGCAGGTGTTTGAGGAAGAGGACCCTGCCACTCTTTTTGGGGAGAATGACGATGACGACGTGCCGGCGGGCCATCGGTACCCATTGGATGATCTGCTGGGATTGTTTGAATCAGCGGCAGCCAGGATGGAGTGTCCTCTCCCTCCACAGCAGCCTTCCACAGCTCCCGTGGTGGATTTCACCGCGGGCCTGCTTGGTCAACCGAAGGGGAAGCCTCGGCCCTGTGTCACGGTCCCCAAGATGAAGCTGGTGTTTGGCCACGCTCAGCGTGACTGGTATGTGCCACTGAGGGCTAAACCTCCGGCAATGGCTTATGCTCTGTTACCACCGTTGAGGGTTGGGAATGGGGCCGGGGTGTTCCTCTCATTGAGGATGAGGTGAGGGTTTGCCTCGTCCCTTCTGCTTCTTTTTGGCCGGGGCAGGGTCGACCGTCGCTCCCTGCCAAGAGGGACCGGATGATGGCAGGTTTTCTGCATAGCTGTTATGCTGGCGTGGCTCAAGTAGTCGTGCTAGCTAACAATATGGCGTTCCTGGCGGGATCCATGGACCGCTTGATGCATCACCGGACGGAGCTGCTGGAATCAGAGATCACTGAGGCCCAGACCACTGCGGCTGCTTTTTTCAGGATGTCCCAGGCACTGGCGATCGTGGGCGGCCACTCTATGTGTGCGGCGCAGGTGGGCCACAGGCACCTATGGCTAGGTTTGTCCTCCATGTGGGAAAGAGAGCAGCGGCTACTTCTCAACACCCTGCTGTTGACGGAGTCGCTTTTTGGCCCGGACATCCGGGCTATGGTCGAGCAGCTAGAGAGCACCAGGAGGGTGTCGGGTCGCATCTGCGGCTGCAGCAACCTCCCCCTCGCCAGCAGCAGCAGCAACAGCAGCAGCAGCAGCGGCAGCAGTATCGCCGGCGTTACCGATCCAGGGACGGGCCAGGAGGAATGGCGGCTGGTGGATCAGCTCAGCAAGGGCAGGTATTTTCCGGTGGGCTAGCTGGACGTGATCGCGGCCGAAGCAGGGATGTCGGGCCGACGCATGATTCGGGTATTGGATGCGGGCAGCGACGTCGACAGCCACAGCATTTACCTTCTTTTGTTAATAAAAAAAAGAGCAGGTGATCAATGCGCCCTGTCCATCCATTCAGCCTGTATGTCAGTCAGTGACAATAGGGAGGTGCTGGAACTGCGGCCGAATCCTGTTTTTCGACCTGAGGTTATTACCTCCTCTTTTCGATCAAGGGTTATCCGTCTGAGGGCCTTTTTTCCCCCTCATCATTCTGGTGATGAGGAGGAGCGGCTTCATACGTTGTGCCCTGGCGGGTTTCAGGAGAACGGAACTTTTCGTTTGCCATGGTGGCCGTGCGCTGGGTGCTCCAGTGTCGGCACAGCGCCTTGCCCACTGGATATGTGACGCCATTCGCAGGAGCTATGTGGCCATAGGGCACACTCCTCCGATAGGGTTGAAGGCACACTCCACCAGGGGTATCGCAGCCTCCACGGCTCTGCTTAGAGGTGTTTCGGTGGAGGATGTCTGTTTGGTGGCCTCCTGGTCTTCCACTTCCACATTTGTACAGTCGTATCTGAGAGACATGACTGCCAGTTCCGTGGCTCACTCCGTGCTTGGCGCACGTCTGGGGGAGCCAGAGGCTGAGGGTCAGGTTTTACCTCACTATGGTAGCAGTACCCTTACAGTTTGGTGCATCTCTCCGGAGGATGATGCGTTACTGGGGGTACTGCCAGAGGGATCTGCTCTAGGCAGGGTCAGGCCCAGCTGGGAGTACATCTCATCCCTACGGCCTTCGCCTAGGTGTTAACCAATAGCGAAGCCCGTTAGAGGGCAGAGCACGTACGAAATAGAAATAGAGGTTACCTGGTGTAACCCCAGATCTATGAGTACGTGCGAGGCCCTCTAACTACCGTCCCCAGCTGGTCACGGTTGCTGAAGTTTCAAGGGAGACGAGCAAGGTGTGGACCAAGGGTCTTATAGAGGAGGAGTACATGGACTTTGATCAGATGACGAGGCGGAGTCTCGAAGGGATAAACCAATAGCGAAGCCCATTAGAGGGCAGAGCACGTACTCATAGAACTGGGGTTACACCAGATAACCTCTATCACACCGCTGCAACGGTTTCTCCGGTTGATCAAATCTAGCGCCACATTGAATGAACTCTAAATTGACTTGGGTTCGGTCCAATCACAAACAAGAAGAGTTGTCCTACCCTTTCCGTAATCTGAAATGTCGTGTTTTCTGTAATGTTGTTGTGTTTTGACCTTCAGGGCCACTGTAGTAGAAAGAGGTTGGTGGTTCAATCTCCAGCTCCACCTGTCCACATGTCAAAATGTCCCTGGGCAAGACACTGAGCCCCGGATTGCTCCCAATATGTGTAGATGGTCAACATCTTTGGACAAAAGTGACAATTGAATGTAACATCATGGATAGAAGTGACAAGTGGGTATCTAGATACAGCGGGTAAAATAAGTCTTTAACACGTCACCATTTTTCTCAGTAAATATATTTCTAATAGGTGCTATTGACATGAAATTTTCACCAGATGTTGGTAACAAGCCAAGTAATCCATACATACAAAGAAACCAAAACAAATAAGTTCAGAAATTAAGTTATGTGTAATAAAATGGAATGACACAGGGAAAAAGTATTGAACACGCTTACTGAAATTTATTTAATACTTCGTACAAAACCCTTTTACCTTTGTTGGTAATGACAGCTTCAAGACGCCTCCTGTATGGAGAAACTAGTCTCAGGTGTGATTTTGGCCCATTCTTCCACACAGTCTTCAAATCTTGAAGGTTCCGTGGGCCTCTTCTATGAACTCTGATCTTTAGTTCTTTCCATAGATTTTCAATTGGATTCAAGTCAGGTGATTGGCTGGGCCATTCTAGCAGCTTTATTTTCTTTCTCTGAAACCAACTGAGTGTCCTTGGCTGTGTGTTTGGGATCATTGTCTTGCTGAAATGTCCACCCTCGTTTCATCTTCAGCATCCTGGTAGATGGCAGCAGATTTTTATCAAGAATGTTTCGGTACATTTTTCCATTCATCCTTCCTTCAATTATATTAAGTATGTCAGTACCGTATGCTGAAAAACAGCTCCACACCATGATGTTCCCACCTCCAAACTCAAACTTCACTGTTGGTATGGTGTTTAAGGTGATGTGCAGTGCCATTTGTCCTCCAAACATGGTGTGTATTATGGCATCCAAAGAGTTAAATTTTGGTCTCATCTGACCAGACTATATTCTCCCAGTATTTCACAGGCTTGTCCAAATGTTGTGCAGCAAACTTTAAACGAGCTTCAACATGCTTTTTCTTCTGCAATGGAGTCTTGCGTGGTGAGCGCGCATACAGGCCATGGCGGTTGAGTGCATTACTTATTTTTTTCTTTGAAACAATTGTACCTGCTAATTCCAGGTCTTTCTGAAGCTCTCCACAAGTGGTCCTTGGCTCTTGGACAACTCTTCTGATAATTCTTTTCACTCCTCTGTCAGAAATCTTGCGAGGAGCACCTGGTCGTGGCCGGTTTATGGTGAAATTATGTTCTTTCCACTTCCGGATAATGGCCCCAACAGTGCTCCCTGGAACATTCAGAAGTTTAGAAATCCTTCTGTAACCAATGCCATCAATATTCAGCCACCAGCTGATATTAATTTGCACTGACAAGGGGCAGGATTGCTTTCTAATTACTGATAGATTTCAGCTGGTGTCTTGGCTTTCCATGCCTTTTTGCACCTCCCTTTCTTCATGTGTTCAATACTTTTTCCCTGTGTCATTTCACATTATTACACATAACTTAATTTATGGACATCTATGGTTTGATTTCTTTGCATGTGTGGATTGCATGGGTTGTTGCTGACATTTGGTGAAAATTTCATTACAATAGCCCCACTACAAATATATTTACTGAGAAAAATGGTGATGTGTTCAATATTTATTTTACCCGCTGTATGTGTCCTGGGGCCATGTTTGAAACTGAACCTTAAATCACAACTTTGTAAGTACACAACCTAAATGATAGTTTCTCACACTGAAATGAAGAAGTTGGCTTGTGACTGCAGTGCCATTGAGTTTAATTCTTGGACCAGCCAGCTAAATGCAGATGGGGAATTCCACATAAAATACAATCAAAGTAGCCTTGAACTAGCCAAACTCACATCTGCATTGATGGAGGTATTAATCAACCAACTGTAGTGCATGTAACTGGTTTGATTGAATACATACCTTATATGTTACACATTCTGTGACTCTTTGGGTAAAACTAGATTAAAATAACACAATGTAAGATGGCTGGTGCTGTCTGTAATTCATGCAATTCACCTACACCCAACACATTTTAACAGAAACAAACAAAGTGTCATATCATATTTGTTCCAAAAACATTTAATTTGCTTTAGGAAAGAAGCATTACAGTACACACTGATCCATTCAGGTTACAGGTCACCAATTAAGAATAAATAACTGGCCATGTTAATACAAACTCTGCTTGCTTTCTTTGTACAGTCACTAAAAGAGTGGATCAAGTCACTAATATTCATAGTGTTGAGTGTTGCTCTTAGATCAAACGTCTTGTAGATCTTCTCTTAAAAAAAAACTTTCAGATAAATTCATCTTAATTTCTTTATTAAACATTAACAACTTTAGATTTATAGTTAGCGAGCGGAGAGGAAAGCAGCTAATCTCTTGCTCAGGATCTTGTTCCCTTTGTGAAGACGTTTCAAGATACAGTTTCCTTTTCAGCGCTGATCTATGTCCAGTTTTCCTGACATTCCCTCAACATTCAGAATGTTTTCTCACTTAAATATCATAAATCGTGGCTGGATCTGGACTTCACTGGCAGTTTAAGTTATTGCTAACCTTTTACCCAGTTAATCATCACAGCGTCATTACACCACTATTACTGTAGGCACTGCGAGTGTGGTATTGCTGCCTGAGCTAAAACAGCCTCACGTCCAGACTCCAGTTTTAACTCAGTCCCCATTTTGAGCAGTCTGAATTGTGGTTTTAAACCACCTGAAGGAACGACCGAACTGACCAGCGTTCTTTGGGCAACCATAATCTCTTCATCCAGAGCACAGACAAGAGTGTGTTCCAAAGCTTATGATACAAGTTCCCCTTTAAAGGTGTGCTGTGTGAAAATAGTCAAGTAATACCATAAGAGAAAGACCTGGTAGTGTGCATTTAGTGGCAGTCCACTATTACAAAAAAACCTTTATGGTGCTGGTACAGCACCAGACCTGCTCTGGAAGAACTACTGATATAGCTTTACAGAATATAGATTTTTCTTTAATAAGGACATATCAGATTGTTATTAAAATATATATAGCAATAAGGCCAAGTTGAGCATTAAAGAGATTGTGAGCAGCACAAACAAAGGCACCCTGTTCAGCTCCCTATTTGGGAGAGTGGTTTGATTTGCCGTTCCTCTCATTACTTTTGGCACATTCTCGGGGAATCATAAAATCACTGTTGATTTCCTGGAATCTGGTGTGTTAGACTACTCTACCCAGAAGTGTCTGCTGCAAAGCAGGAAACCCTGATGCCTCCTCTTTGTCTATATAGAAAATAAACAAGGAAAATGTAAAAATGCGCCCCCTTTCTATTCCTTAAAAAATAAATGTGTCAATCTATATATACTCTTCTGAAAGTAAGCCATTTTGGTCCTCTAATATCAAAATGTACAAAACATTACAGCTCTTCGTTATAGTTTAGGAAAAAGAGAGACAAAATAAGTGGAGATTGTTTGTCACAGAAACAATCTTGATTAGTTAAAGAGGGAGAGAGAAAAATAGCAAAGAATGGCGAGCAGGCTCCCCTTTGAGGGTTTGTGAATCGGCCTGTTCCGTCACCCTTTGAGGGTGCGTCTGAAGGAGTTTTTAAGTCAGCATTCATGTCATACGGGAATAACCACCGAAGCAACAAGATCGGTATTATAAGCAATGCATTCGAGGTGTTCAACCTTGTTTGAAGCTGTAAGGATGATGAAACTCTGTAGAATCAGGTCGTTACTGATTAGTTGTTCAACACATATGTACTTATGATACATGTCTTTCAGCTACAAGCACAGCTGTATCCTGCCAGGATGACTTAATACTAATTACAACATGATTCATGTGAAAGAAATAACCCCATTGGTTGGTTAGATTTGAAATGAAAATATCACTGCTTATACCTCAAATTTAATGATGTCAGAAATCCTCAAAAAAATGAGGGTCCATCTCCAGACCTCCAAGTTCTAAAATAGTTTTTTCTGAACTGAAATCGGAGGAGACCAGTGTTTTCAAGTAAGGCCGCATCTGCCACCTTTCCCATATGATGTGAATGCAGCTTTTGTCTGGAGAGGCGGAGTCGGTCCCGGCTTTGGGAGAGGCAGATGGGGGTTAGAAGTAGGGGACGGCCGTGAGTTTGTACCACTTGACCGTCTCCTTGCTGAGGTCAAAGTCTTTGAGTCTGAGTGTGATGCCGCCCAGAAAGTAGTTCTCACGCAGCGACTCGGCACTGAGCACGCTCAGTTGAAGCTCCCGCAAGCCCAGGGTTTCCTTGCTGTAGCCACTGTACACCAACTGTGGAGGAAGAGGAGGGAAAAGTGAATAAAGTGTCCGCTCTTATTTGGGTTTAGCTGGTCACATGCACATTGTTCATGAACGAACCAGTTGAATGTTGAGAATGTACTTAAAAGAAAAACCAGGGAGAAAAACCTCCCTGGTTTATGTTTACATTTATAAAACAAAACCATGGCTCTTGAGTTCAGGAATATATATTAAATACACAAGTGTAGGCAATATTTTTTTTGTATTTCCTAACCATCTCATTGAAAGTAGGGTTCCTGGTTTTCCTCGAGATCTTTGTCTTGCGTTTGGAAGTCTTGTGTGGATCTGGAAGCAGGTAGGTTTTCACATATGGGTTGGGATCTGCTCCATCTTCAGACACCTAAAAGGGGAGCAGATGGATTATTAGTATGACAGCGAACAAAATAAGAATGAAACAGCATAGCTGTCTGTCAAAGCAGCATCTCGGGATATGTATTAAACCATCGCTGTTTTTACCAGATCTCTGATGTGCATGACCATGATGAAGAGAGTGCTGTTCCTGTAGGAGATTGAGAGCTTAACTTCCCCTTCCACACGACCAGAAGTGGGACTCAGTGGAGGCTCTGCAACAGTCAAATACCACAAATCACATTCATGAAGCTGAGACCACAAGGATACACACATTTTAAAATGGGTAGACGGTCTTTGTTAGTCCACAAGTAACTAAAATGATTATAAACATTATATTTGAATAATCTCCCTGTGTCATCCTCACTGTATTTGTCATATAGTGAAAGTATGACTAAGAATGGGAATGAAAAGGGCAGGGTTGTACCTTGTGCTTTGGGCGTGGCATCTAAACCTTCTGTCTTGTCATCCCGTGCAATTGGATGAAAGAAGGTGTAGATCAGGTCACACTAGAAACGGAGAAGATGAGATTACTTCATTGACTGGTACAGAATGCTAACATTGCCCCGCTGAGTTCACTGATTACTGAGCATTTGCGTGTGTATGTGTACCTGGGTGACCTCTGTGGAGCTCCTCATCAGGTTGTGGACGTAGTTGTTGAGCTCCAGCTTCCTCTTGGCCGCCACTTCCTTGATGTGGGTGCGACCGAGCACCATTTTGTTAGGGAAACTAGAGATAAGGAGATAGACCGGGTACATTTCCTATTCCACAGAATCTGATGTAACTCTCCTCAGTGTTGCTGTACTGAGGTAGTGTCTGCATAGCAACCTCACAACATCGTAAAGGGAAAAGTTAAGTGTGCAATAGTAGGCTTGTAGTAAAGGGTTATTAATCCAGAAGCTGTTTTCCCTCTCTCCAAAACATGCCAAGTAACTTGCTAATCACACTATGCTAAGCCCTGATGTGTCAATAAAGAAAAGTGCAGTATAATAGTTTCCTATAAAGGAAATCAGATCAGTAATTGAGGCATAAAGAGGCTGAGGCTCACAGCGGAGGTGATGCCTTACCTTGGCAGCTTCCAGAGGGGGAAGAGGATGGTGAGTTTGTTGTGGAGCTCCTGAAACTCATCAAAAGTGCGGAAGACAAACTGGGGCTCATTTTGACCTTCCCTCAAGATCCTCACCACATACGTCTGCACAGAGAGGGCAGGGAGGGAGACAGGTGTCAGTACTTCTCCAGTTTACATCCACAGATTGTGATGGAACGTGGAAAAGTAAGTGGTTTCAAGACAAACATGACAAAATGACACTCACATAGTGCTTGTCGGGGTTGTATCTCTTTTGGAAGGAGAAGATGGATGCGTGGAGGATGCGGCCTTCCTGTTTCAGAGTGTAGGTCTTGGGGGAGAAAGACAGGATGGGCTCGTCATTGGCTGGCAAACCAGAGAATCGTAGCTGGGCAAGGTTGTGGATGAAGAAGTTGAACTTGGTGGCCACACTGCCCAGACTGGACTCTATAAGTCTGGAGAGGAGGGGAAATAGAGGAGTGAAAAGAAAAAATATGAGAGATATAAGTGGAGGTGAAACAATTATCAATATGCTGTTTGCTCTTTGACCTGAAGCTGTTACACAAAGTTTTCACAAGGCGCGTTTTTTGTCAACAAACTTAGTTTAAATCTAACCTGACTGGTATTACAAAAACAAGGTCCACCTGATACTGTTTCTAGTGTGTCAGGAGTTTTTGTGGCTAAATTTGTGAGACAGCAGCTACTCTGTTCCTAAGTTCCTATGCCTGTATTGCCACCTGGTGGATTTTGAGTTTGTAGCAGCAAAAAAACAAACAATTGTCCTTGAACTCACGCTCCTCAAAATAACAGCTCTGGTCAAAATAGCCGCTGTGCACATGGGAACACTTCAGAAGAGAAAGAAAAAAAAGAGTGCTTGATTTCTCCCTTGTGATGTTTTGGGAAACAGAGAGAAGAGCTGGAGAAATTACATTAAACACTTTGCCCAAGCTGCCAATTTATGCTTTTCTTTTTTTTACTGAAACAGGAGTGGACAAATTAGTTTGGATCGGCGCAGGGAGAATAGAAGTTAATGCATTTACCTGGTGAAGAAGATAGTTGCCTCAGCATCTGTGTTGTGTGGCTGCAGGGCATCAAACACATACTTGAGATCCTGAGAGCCGGTCAGCTCTGGGAGGCCTGAGGACGTCATCTACGACACAGAGACACACCACGAGAAGAGGTGAACACATTTTCCAAATACATTTTATTATTATTATTATTAATTTCCAAAGTGGTGAAGCAGATTTACCCATTAATTACCCATTTTTCTGAACATTATTACATAAAATCTATATATATTACTGTACACATATCAATAGAATTAGGACTTCAAAATAGTGTACATCCATATTAAAGAATACTTATTGACTTAAGTTAATTGACGGCAATAAACAACAGCATTATAACACCATAAAAGCAATACAGCCTAATTACATTTGTTTGGTTTTCGGCATTTTGCATGATGGAGCTATCATTTCAGAATAAAGCCAGTTACAAAAGTCAATGTGACAATTTGCGACACTCATGTTTAAATGTATTTCATTTTCCCTCACTGCCTTTTGAATGCAGCATTATTCCTTATGTAAAGCCCTCTGAATTGCCTTTGTGTTTGAAAGGTGATACAAATACACTTTACCTACTACTGCCCCTTTAGAAATACAGTCAACAGTAGCCAGCAATCCTTTTGAGAAACATCAAGAAGCCATATACTACAGCATATTCTATAAACAGACATTTCCAGGACAGCAAGCAGTGAAGCACTAATTTATTATGTAGGCACAACTGCTTTGTTTGCACATCTCGTTATTTGGGCTCTTGCAGGTGCAAAAGAAAACAGTTCAGCTAAACAAGGAGGACACTTTAAAAAGGAGGCCAAACTACTAAAAAGATAGAAAAAGAAAAAGAAGCTGAAGGTAGAAAGATGCAGTAAGAAAACAAGACAAGAACAAGAATCTAGAACAACTGCACTACAACTAGAGATGCAACGCTTAGTTGATTAATCGATTAGTTGACTGACATAAACTATATTGTTAATCATAGTCCCTGGTTCTAGTTTCTGCAATATGAGGATTTGCTGCTTTTCTCTGTTTTATATCATTATAAACAAAATATCTTTGGGTTTTGGACTGTTGGTTGGACAAAACAAGACACCTATAGATGTCACCTTTGACCCTGGGAAATTGTGAAGGGTATTTGTCACTATTTTCTGACACTTTATGGAGCAAAGAATTCATCGATTAATCGAGAAAATAATCTGCAGATTAGTAGATAATGAAAATAATTCTAAGTTGCAGCCCCAACTACAACCACTACTACAACCAAAGTAACAATCAAGACAAAATTTCAACTTAATGCAAACACCCATGTCACAGACTGTGCTGTATTCCTTTATGTCATGTATGTGTGTATAAATAACTGGTGTGTTTATGTATCTATGCTCTATTTGTGAATGCGTGTGTGTGTGTGTGTGTGTGTGTGTGTGTGTGTGTGTGTGTGTGTGTGTGTGTGTGTGTGTGTGTGTGTGTTCTGTCTCACCAGTGACAACAGGTTGAGGAAAAGCCCGGAGTGCTTGCGGATGAGGTTGTATGCCTGGCAACACAAATCTACAAACAGCTGGAAGCGACTGGTGGGACGCTCGCCTCCGTTGATGACGTATGCCATGTCAGAGGTCAGAACGAACGGAGCTCGGTCCCTGATGGGAAAGAAGGAGGGGGAGGAGAGAAAATTTCAATTCAGCTTCTGAGGAGGGTTGGCCAAGAAGTTATAAAACAGGGTTTGTGGATCAAAGGTTTAAATCCTTTGGAAAACTCTGGATCAGGAAAGTGAATACACTGAAAATACCACAGGGGCACCCTTAAACAAGTTACTACAAAGCCTCTAAATAATTCAGTGGAGATGCTCAGAGGCCAAAAATAGAAGACTGCTGTTGTAGGGCAGCCCACCTGGACAGATCTCAGCTGGGAATGAGTGCAGTGTGTGAGCTATGAACCAGGTCATGCTTGAATACACATTCATCTTGTGTTGAAATACAGCCACTCCAACACCTAAAATTCAATGACCCACAAAGGAGGGGTCATTGAATTTCTTGGTGCGTTTTCACACCAGGTCATAGGTCGTTTGCTCTGGTCCGGATCAGTTGATGAAAAATCACTGCAAACCTTGTGAGAGCGTTCACTCCACTTATTCGTCAGATGTGTCTGGGGCAGGAGCAAGTCTGGGTCTGCACCCGAGTGCGATTGCTGTGGTCACACCATCGATTCAACCGAATTAAACAAGGCAAGTGTGAAAACGCCCTTACAGACTGGCCTGCTGATCAACATATGTAATGATGAGAACGAATTATGACATCAAAAGGATACATGTGTCTTCACTGAATTATTTCCTCTGGCGGTCCATTGTAACTAAGACTACTACAACTGGGACACAATTTTAGTGTCTATGTTCTCATCACTGTAATGGATAACGCAACCAATAGGCCAATGTTCCAACAACTTGATGTATTCCTTTACGATTCTGTGTTAGCATTCCCCACTGAAACCAGGTGGGGCAGGACCTTTCACCTATTATCTGATAACTACCTGGTAGTAAAAACAAAAAGATAACCAACATCCTGACACACCCTTATGGAAAAAAACCTTTCAACCCTGATAGCGCACCAAAGCATGTTTTGACAAGCACTTGCACACATGCATACACATAAACACACCCTAAACAGCATATCTAATTTTCACCTTTTGAAGCTGCCAAACATCTGGGCGTGGCCCAGGAACTTGCCAAAGTCGATGTGGAACATGTGACCAGTGGAGCGCAGCATAATATTGTCATTATGGCGATCACAGATGCCCAGCACGTAGGTTGCCACACAGCATCCTGCACATGAGTAGATGAAGTTCTCTGATGCCTAAAAAGAGGAAGAAGAGAGAAATGGTGACGCACAGAGAAAAGGGAAGAACATATATGAATACTAAGTGTGAAGCACAGGCTTTAGGTATTGTTTGGCTGGCTACATAGCAAGTACTACCATGATGTAGTGTAATGTTGGCCGATTTTGTGAGGGAGTGCAAAAACCTAAATGCTTGAGAAGGAAGTTTCTGACCAGAGAGACAAAAGGTATTCCCTACTTTTCCAGATGTTTCAAGCAAACCCAGAAATTAAGAAATTACTTTGCAGACTTTCCAGAGTGGCATAAGGACACACGTTAGTCACCAGCCTCATAAAAAGCAGGGCTCCATATAAGTATCTGCTGAAGTACAGGGTCAAACTTTGTGCAGTACATTTTTAGGGTCAGAGGTTGTGAGTTGGGAGTGCGGTTTCACATTTATAGGTGTCAAAGGTCATAAAGCTCTACTTTATAAAAACTGCTATAAACTTCAGGAGTATGTCAATTTGGTTTTAACTCCTACACAGCCAAATCAAAGTTTCAAAGGAAAAGTATGGTTTTCATATTTGAGCCATTTTCCCCTACTAGTTTACATCATAGGACATTTAAAATCAGCTCAGTACATTTTTTAATTAGTGCAACACAAAGTAAAAAATGTGGGCTGTGGGCTTTGAATGGTAGTGTCACAGCTGTTTGCCTTTAAATGTGAATGTGCACACATATACTTTGTGATTTTACCTTCTCATACTCGTCCTCAGCAGGGTTGTACTTGCGGAGCCACTCTGCCAGCGGTTTGTCCTTGAAGGATCCGGTGACGCCGTACTCCACCTGGATCTTTCTCAGGGTGTCGGAGGACGGCACCAGCTCCACCA
Organism: Maccullochella peelii; assembly: GCA_002120245.1. Taxonomy (NCBI): domain Eukaryota; kingdom Metazoa; phylum Chordata; class Actinopteri; order Centrarchiformes; family Percichthyidae; genus Maccullochella; species Maccullochella peelii. The sequence goes on from LKNJ01002690.1 coordinate 16,200, forward strand.
TGCCTAAACAACACATCACAGCTTTTATTAACACAATGCAAGCACACAGTCAGCTCTGTATGACTTTTAAAACGGTATTGTATTGCAATGGATGATCAGAATACGTCAAGTAGTCATAACCTTAGGCTGTAACGACGATGGCAGTACATAGGAATCATAATCAGCTGTTAAGAGTTTATAATAAGACTGTTTTGATTACATGACATGACTGTATTCATAATTTCTGCCTCAGCCACCTGACAGCAACTGAATACTTCCTTCTTAAATGAACACTTCAGTAAAGAGCTAATCTGCTCTTCCCGTGGCCATAGTGTTTTTAATTTCAGACAGAAAGGTAATTTTCTCTCTGAACAATGCAGTTTGAAAATGACTGATTACTGTATTCAACAGTTAAGCAGTTATATTTACTTATGCTTACATCTGACCTATTTGTGTTATGAAGTTAGTAGTGTTTCTACAGTATGTTTGTGCTTTGGAACAGATGGTACAAATAAACGTTGACTGATGTGAGTGTGTCTGACCTCATTTACACAGTCACTTTATGCATCTTGGGCGGATCAGATAGCAATCCAATCTCAAAAAAGCTGAGTGTAAATGCATCTAAGAAGAATTCAAGACGGATTGAAATCCTCTGAAGGTTGTTAGAGACGCATTCTAGCCAGATGTTAAAAGGGTGTAAATGCACCCGTCTCTCCAAGACGCAAACTGCATGTAATCTTGTAATTCCTCCCATATTGTAACTATGTCAGTAAGCAGTCTGTGGAAATAGCCACTTACTGTCTGTTTTTCTTAATTCATTCATGGTCTGTCTCCTCTGTCTTTGTGATAACGGCAGCGTGAAATTGTCTTAAATCTCATCTGGATTTTATCTGGGTACAAGACACTTAAAATTACATGTAAATGGGGCCTCCGTATGTGTTAGACTGTTACCTTTGTCCTTGCCGGTGGAGATGCACTTGAAGTTGACAATGCGGAGGTCCAGCCCCTCCTGCAGCCAGATGCGGTCCATGATGCGGATCATCTGAAGAGCCAACATGTCCTGCCTGAGGTCTTCTCCAACCTGGCACACAAACAGAGAGACGAATTACACCAACACACTGCACTGTTGTTAATACTGGTTGGATTTCACTTCAGCCACCAGGGGGTGCAGTGCTCAGATAAGAAGCATGTAAACAACAATTGGTTACAACAAGTTTTGATGTGCCTGATGACTACTCCCCAGTTTACACTAATGGAGCATGTGTGAAAGATACACAAGAACCAATTCTCAGATATATATACCACATACTGATGGCTGTTCATGAGGTTCATTTTCAGAATTTTCCATTGTGTGTCCATTGTCAGTGTTTTCCACACACAGTTGAAGGTATTGTGTATGAGTACAGTACCTTGAACATAACATTGATCTCTTCTCCCAGTGGGTCGGCGTTGACCAGGGCCAGCTTGAGGGGAACTGCGTTGGAGTTGAAGAAGGAGCAGGCCTACACACGCAAACAGACAGCATGATTTTCTATTCTGCACTACATTATGCTGTTCTGCTGTTTTTAAGATCCAGCTTTACAACAGCATCTAATCATGTCTTTCTTTATTGTTTTCTTTGTATCTTTGATTTATTTTGAGATATTGTTTTTAAGCAGCATACTGTATGTCATCATTATGCTTCTCCAAAAAAACAAAAACAAAAAAAATTCACCATCCAATGACTGAACATATTTATGTGCAAAGTGTCAAGTGGAGGCAATCAGATTTATGTCTGGTGAACAACGGGAACTTTGTGGAACATTGTGTCTGAATCTTATCCATGTAAGAGATACATTAAAGTCCTGTTGTGTAACTAGGATCTATATTTACTTACCAATTAAAACTATAATTACCTCTGTAAAGCCCAAGGTATGCAAAATGATAGTCAGGTAGCCAGGTTGATTAACCAGAGGAAGATGATTAGATGCTACTTTAGAGTAAATGCATATATTATGAATGTGACATCAAAAGTGTCTCATTATCTGTGATGAATATCTGTATGAGAGATTTGAGAATATATGCATGCATGTGTTTTGTATTTTGGTGAAACTGTAGCTTAATGAGCTCATTTCCTCGGCGGTTTGAACCACAGAAGTACTACAAAGAGTATGTGACTGTTCTCCTGTTTCCTGACCAATAGTTCAGTTGAGGTTTTCTTATTCTTCTGCTCTTTTTTTCTATTCAATGTTCCAGTTATGAATTCACTACTTTATTCAGTGTGGGGAGAAAGGTGTACTGACCTGAATACAGTTATAAAGAATAGCTGAATATTGCAGAGCCCCTGATAAAAAAAAAAGAAAAAAGAAGCAATATAACCCCTAACTTCTCACTATTCATGGCCTATATGTGTGTGTGTGTGTGTGTGTGTGTGTGTGTGTGTGTGTGTGTGTGTGTGTGTGTGTGTGTGTGTGTGTGTTACCTTGATGTTTAGCTCCTTGGCCACCAGACTGGGGCTGAGGGGCAGTCTGCAGCTGTTCCTCTGGAAAAAGTTCTGAACATTTTCAAGGCCCTCCTGCAGCGCCACCTGAACACACACAAAAATACAAAAACCCACATGGAGATGTTATAACACATAATATATAGTAACATACAATACTACAGTCAGATCACAACCACCACAGACAGACAAACACACTAACCTGTCGCGTAGACCCCCCGGCCTGTCTGACCCTCTCGGCCACGGCTCCCAGCAGGGTCACCAGGTGAGTCTGTTTCTCCAGCTCCGCCCTCAGCTTGGCTCCGCACAGACACAGCAGGGCACCCAGCACCCGCTCATAGCGTCGTCCCCAGGCAGGATCCTGCACGGCGTCCTTGAGCAGCCTGCAGCCATTACACACATCACAACAGCCAAAATTTAAAAGGGACACTATCACCCTGGATGCTAACTTTCCCTTAAGCCTGTTTTTATGTGATGAGCATCAAAGTGCTTAACATCATGTAAAATTCTAAGTGCTTAACTGAACTCTTAATGTGGTGCATGTAGTAACAGGTACCCTACTATTACTATATTCTCTACAGACAGCCTCAGCATTGAGATCATCATCTAAAAAACATTTTTCAGATGTTGTGGATGCTGTGTATTAACTTCAGAACCTATCATTTATCATTTTTTGCAATATTTCCTTTCAGATTTCTGTTTGGAAACAGCTACGACAGCTGGTTGCTGTTTCAGTGCTGCTGTGTACTCACCAGTAGAGGTAGTGGGCAATGTTGATGTTGCCTTGTGCTCTGGACAGCATGAACATGACGAGGGCGCTCTTCAGGTGACACTCAAACTTTAACGCCTGGTAAGAGATGAAAGAGAAAAGTGACAATGAGAACAATAGATGGAAGAAGTGTGAGTCAAAGGGAGTGGATACATGAGAAAGACAAGTTGAGTAATAAGTGAACGAGAGAGCGGCTAGGTGAGTTTCAGCGACTAGAAAATAAAAATTCTAAAAGTGCATGCAAAGTATTTGTGTATTTTTAGCTGTACCTGTACTAGCTGTGGCAGGTAGTCAGCCAGCTCATCGTCACTACTCTTCTCAATCCAACTAACAGCCACGCTTCTCACTTCTGTATCTGCAAACCTACACACACACAAAATTAGACACAAGACATACAACAAACAAAGATCTATAGAGTTAAACAGAAAATAAACCCACACTTTTTTCCCCACACTTCAAACTTGACTTTGGCTTCATCAAGAAAACCTAAGACACTATTAATACACACAAACCGACAGCATCAGTTTGATAATCACAAAAATTAAACAAAGTTCAAATTTAATGATAAAAGAGAGCAAACAATTTCATGTTAAGAAACAATTTAATGTTATTTTAACCTATTTTTAAATTGAAATCATTATGCTAAATCAGTGCATACTTTGAGTCAAGCAGCTCCAGCGCAGTGACAGGGGGCAGAGTGGGCCAGTGGTGCAGCAGGGAGTGGATGTGAGCCATGCTGGCCCAGTCCCAGCTGGGGACACTGGCCAGCACCTTCGGGAGGCTGCTGGTGTGGTCCTTCCGACAGTGGAGCCGATGGTCCCATAGGAGCTGGTGATCTGCCCGCTTCAGCCTGGAGACAGAGCGAAGACAGATGGAGAGGGAAGATGGATTGGATGGTAAATTTGGAGACGTGAATAAACTGTCAAATTTTGTCTTCAGTGTTTAAAAACTACCTCTAGATTTCAACACTGTGAAAATAAACTAAAGGAAAGTATTAAGGGACTCCAAATGAGGAGTTTACTTGGCAGGATCGGCAATAATGTTTAAAACAGACAACAGTGAAAGGGCACCTAAAGAGAATCACACAAAAGCAATGCAAAATACATTGACAGCAATGTGATTGTAAGGTCACGACTGCAAATTTTCTGACAACATCCGGGAAAATCTGCGAAGGGTAAGAGAGTAATAAGTTCTCTACACTGTACATTAAAGCAAGAAATATAATACCCCAATTGGGAGGACTTCCACCATCTTCAGTGGAACTCCTCAGTGGTCAACAGTGTTAGACTAGCTATTCAGGACAGCTTGAAAGTGTGTGTGTACGAGTTTGTAAATGTGAAGTCCTGTGCTTAAGTGCTGTGAGAGTGTACACTTTGAAACTCTAGGTATGTCTGTGGCACGTGGCATGTCGCACGAAGGGTCCCCTGATGGGCCCTGAACACCACTATGTCACTTTTTGAAGTAGTGCTTTAACCAAATAAAATTAGGTTAAATTCCTCTGTCAGCTAGCATTTGGCTTTCTGAAGTTGTCAGTTGTTGGTCTGTACCTGACCCAGACCTCCCTGTAGTAATAAAAACGAAAATCCCTCCTTCAGGGATTGATGGAATATCACACATAGTGAAACAACACGCGACAGATGAGTGAAACTGCAGCTACACAAGTCTTGTGCCCACGAAGGCTGGAGAAATGAATGGGCAGGACAGAAAGCAGGCGGTGAGAGCCCACTGAGAGAGCGCTCTGTGCTAAAGTGCCGGTTGAGCCTCATGGATGCTGGCAGAGTGGAGGAGATTTGCCTGGCAGCAGGCATAAGAGAGAGCATTTAGCTGGGCCTTGAGCAGCTGGAAGAGAACAGACACACTGGAGCAGGCAACATACAGGCGTTTATGGGGAACTCTGGCTGGCAAAGTCAGTGGCATCTTTTAAAATCTCTTCTTAAATCTAGTAAGTCCAACGGATTTTGGGTGGTCTGAGAGACTGCCAAAAAGCTGTGTGCTGAAGGGGATTAATTTAACTAGAAACACTGTATCCGTGCATGTTTTTGACTCTCATAGTAAGTTTAATAAAAAACACAACCAGCAGTCAATGAACTTGTAATTTGAAAGCACATAGATACAACATTAAATGTCTACACACCTTTGAAAAGTGATACATTGCAAAGAAAATTTCAATATCAGATGGACATTTTAATCACAATTTAAGAAGTTATTACACTATCTAGCTTCGAGCCGCGTGTTGTACAAGAAGCACGTCTGTTTTGCACATCAAGCTGAGCAACATTACGACCACCTCTCTAGTGGCATTAACTGATGCCAGTGCTTTTATTTGAAAATAATTCTTGCAAACCAAATTTCCCTCACAAACTCTTAGAACTGAAGTGAGAGAAATAGTAAAAAAGGCCCTCAGACTGCACTCGGGTGAGATTCTCCTACCCAAAATTGGAAGCTCGGCTGCAGATTTTCTCCAGTTTGCGACGCAGATCGGGGTCCAGCTCCTCCAGTGTGCTGGGCTCTGGGCTGGGGGCTTCCTTGGGTCCCACGTATAAAACATCCACTGCTGAGTTGGGGAAGTCCACCTGACGGTAACACAAATACCAAAGTTGGGACCAGTTTATTCCTCTGAAGTAACTTTAATTTAAGATAACACAGGTTGTCGATATTACACAGTTTGACCAGAACTGGTATAATTAAAATGATAGTAGCATAACTACTCACAATGCTAAAACCACTACAAATGCTACTACAACAGATGCTATTACCACCTACCTGTAGTATTATTCTCTCTGCGGGCACCCTCTTGCGGCTGCCTATAGAGCCGGCGGCAGCAGCAGGTCCCTGGGGAGACGTCCACAGACACAACAACCTGCTGCCCCTGGCAAGCACCCTGCAAAACACAGTCAGCAATAAACAACAACAACAACAACAACAACCCCCCCCCCAAAACAATCAGGGTAAGCAATCTTATAAACAGCATTCCTTACACTGTGTCAAGGATGTAAACTTTCATGATCCTTCAATGACTTTGTATTGCTGGAGTTCCATCAAATGACAAGAATGTATAAAACAAGGAAAGCACTTAACTCCTGCTGACTGACCAATGACAGCATTCCTTACACTGTGTCAAGGATGTAAACTTTCATGATCCTTCAATGACTTTGTATTGCTGGAGTTCCATCAAATGACAAGAATGTATAAAACAAGGAAAGCACTTAACTCCTGCTGACTGACCAATGTGTAAAATGAGTTAAACATAGAATATGTGATATTTCAAAAGCTCCATAATAAGTGGGACATGCACTCAAACATGAGTACAGCCACCACCGGCTGATCCTCTCTCCTCACCGTCTGAAGTCAAAGAGCGGCATAGAGACTTTGCCCAGCAGCTCTGGAGCTTTCCTCTGTTTATTGGAGTCTGGGGAGCCACTGACGTTCTGGTTCAACACCCCGAACAGAGTCAGGCTCAGTATGGACTCCAGTGGGAGAACAGCTACTGCTATGGGGAAGTTGATCCTGGGAAAGACAAGGACAGTGTTAGCAGCATGAAGGGACAGTATAAACAGCATGTTGTTGTTGTTAAAGGGAAGTTTCAAATAGCAAATAAATGGGGAAGATGGAAAGAAAGAAATGAAGTAGTTGGAAAGGAAAGGAAAAGGGTTAAGGCAATCACTCACAGCTCGTCCCATTTGATGTGGTAGAAGAAGCTTTTGTATGTGCCCACTCTCTTGGACTGGACCGGTTTGAACAGGTTCTTGCCATTGTGGGTGAGGGAACACATCAGGAAGTATTTCTCATAACTGCAAAACAACCGAAAACAACACAATAAGTATTGATACTGTGTCTACTTGTCCTTAAGAAAGCACAATCGGGGCTGATCAGAGGCTCTGTCAGACATCTATACAGCTGGTAGATTTGACGAAACCATTAGAACCAATTTTTTTCAGTAGAAATTTGACGATGCTTGCTACATTAGTTCTCATTCGTTGCTAGGATACGGGCATTAAAAGTGGGGGCTGAGTGCCTTGCTCAAGGGCAACTCATAGGTAAGTAAGAAAGCGGGCAGATCCCACTGTTCTGATTACAAGAAAAAGTTGTTTTTTTAACTTAGATTATATGCATATGGTGGTGTGTTCTTTATACTATGATAGTTTTCCTAAAATTAGATTTTTTTTTTAAAAATCGCAATATATCACCTTGCTTATAGTATTACAATATATCGCAATATATTGAACCCCTGTATCGTGATATATTGTATTGCCAGATTCTTGCCAAAACACAGCACTAATAATGAGGGGCAAGGGCTGTTTTGTCAATTTCCACACCTAGACCATCCTGTCAAAAGATCACGTCTCCACCACTGCCCCAATTTGGGTAGGGCCATGCTGAGAATCACTTGAAGTAACCAAACTCCATGTACTAAAAGACCTTTTTCACAGCAAACATTTGGACTTGTTATAGCAGGAAAAGTACAGGTGGGACTAAGGTCAGGTCAGGTCTATTGAAGAGTCCCAGTAAGTCAGGTCAGTGAGCCATCATACAGAATACAGGGCACTGGAACTGGCACATTTAAAAGTAATGAAGTCATTCGTTGTGTTATTAATTGCACCTGTGACTTGATAGGTCAAAATGTCTACCGTAATAAAAAAAGGTCTACAAGTATCAAACCTGCAATGTTATAAAACGGTTTCGTCTTCACGTGAATCTTTGGTCTGAACTGGCCTTAACATACAGGACAGAGAGGGAGACGTCAATCAAGCATGGTCGGTACACTCCCACACAGACCTGAGAGGAGGTCTAATCAGGCAACATAAGTGAAAACACCTGTGTGGGTGGACCATGGCTGTGTAGAGGCTTTTGGCTAGAGACTATACAGTGATAAACCATTTATTACCATACCTCTGTATGCCTGCATGTATATACAGTACTAACAAATAAGAGGTCTAGGTAATATTAATATAGGCTAACACATTGAATTGAAAAAATCAAACTCCAATAATCACCATTAAAGAGAACATTTTCTTAATGCACATTTTGTTGTATAGACAAGAAGGATTTATATTTCCAGACGTGATTCAATAAATGTGAATAAATCAGTCATATCCAGCATTTAGTTTACTTGCACCACTCAACCACACATTCAAAAATAAATAACCTCTGTGTTTCAATTAGAGACATATGTGAGTGAAGAGACACATTTTCACCACTACAGGCTTGATCCACTGCTCAGTGCCATCTGTGTTGGCAGCTCCACCACTAGTCATGGTGTCTCAATATGCTGGCAATGCCGTGGCATCTACTGAGGCTCCAGATGGATGACACACTAGCCACAACAACGCCAAACACTCAGTCCTCAATAAGGGAGCATTATAGTAACACCACAACACAACAGATATGCTTAGCTACTCGTCTGGGCTGGAAAATAATGTACTCTCCATGTCCCTCTGGCCTTGGGTTGTGAGGAGCTAAATATTTTTGGAAGTGTCTTTGGAATGACTGTCACTGTAGCAATGTTTGGTGGTGGCTTAAAATAGCTGCTGGAAGAGGTTGTGCTGGAGTAAATCAGCCTGTTATTAAGCAGTTCCTCTCTTTATGAAGGCCTCACTGGCCGACCAGAAAATTACCATGGAAGGAAGGGACTGCAGTAATTCTTAAGACAGCTTTTAAACCTGCCTCCATCTCACAGTCAGGGTTACAGTTCCTTTATATGTTTTTAATCCGACCTTAATCTCTTGACCAGACTTGGTCTTGCTTGGCGTTCACCATGACGTATGTATATACTGATTATGCCTCAGCAATAAAAACAACAAAGTCTTATAAATCTATAGCTGAGGACTATTCTTCAGAGATGACAATAGGTGAAATGACAGTGGCACTGAATGAATTTGGTGACAACACTATCTTTCCATATTCACCCTGATTTCCTGTGCAATATCAAATTCTTTGAACCCTCCATCTTTTTTTTCCTACAATAAGAGTATAAACATCATTTTTTATACATTTCTAGACGTTCCAAACCTATGCAACTGTGGAAGGGCTCGTCAGAAATGAACCGAGTCTGGTCACTGATGCGTGACAGAGCTGGGAACGGAAAATTTGGCTCAGCTCTGTTCCAGACACACGCAGAAGATAAAGCCAGGATGAAACTGGACACGGGCATGAGAAAATAAGACACGGGGAGCAACACAGGAGCCGTTTGTTAAGTAGAAGAACACAAGACTATCTGCTGTGACAGCCCAGCCTGTGCTGTAATGTTGTAGTGTCACAAAAATACTCTCCTTGGTCCTAGCTGCTTACCAATAAATTGTTATTATACATGCTTATTCTGGGGACAAAACCATGTTTTCTGACCGTCATATTACTGGTTGCTTGTGAATTTAAGCTTATTCTGCCGTTGCACTCATTGTATGCACTTGGCAAATAAAGTGATTATAATTCTGAACTGCCTTCTGTCTTCATCTTTGACCCTGCCTTGCAGAAGTACAATTAAGTGAAATGTGGGTGGCACTAATAATACTGAACAAGTGGGTGATCATGCAAGAACAAATGCATGAATAAAGGTTTAAATGATCCTACAGCAAAGGATGGAAGGAAGCATCACTCTGTAACACCACGGTACAATCACGTGTTTTTATAGTTCCAACAACTCCAACAGAGTGGGAGTCTTCTCCAGTAAAACCATCAGCTGATCACATCCCATCAATTTCAGGAGTCAAAATCTCCCAGTCCAAATTTCATTCATATTATATCAATAAATGAAGCTGATTAACTTTTAGTTCTGGAAAGGACCTTCAGTATTTGGAGCAAGTTTTGGAAAATAAGGTGTGCCAAAGCCAGTAGACTAATGTTATTTCAATGTGTAAATATATATATTTGATCATTTGAACATTTGAAATATTCTGCTGCTATTTATATATTTATTTTTACTATGTCTACTGAGCATCTTGGGCTCTTTCTGTCTTCTCAACCTACAGATTTCAACTGGATCTTTTGCGTTTTTGTTTTAATTTTACGCTAAACATAAATAGGTTCACTAAGAGGTTTGAAAGGATTCAGATTAAATAAGCAGATTCGATACTTGGTTCAGATTGGATAAAATACTAAAACACCAACCCTAATTTCAAAAGCCTAAAAAGAATTAGTAGATTATCTTGTTTCAAAATTCTTTACTAATTTCCAAGTTAAGTCCATTATCCCTTACGTCCTATGCATACTGTACGTTTAATAATGAATGCTTAATGTTTTTTTAAAAAGAGATGCATTAATGTTATTTCTTTAAAAAACAACAACTGTGGCCCTTAATTTTCCTCTGTGCCCCTAAAAATAAATGTAAGCGTAGAGTCCTGAGTATGCTCATCCTCTGACTATTTACCTGCTGACCCAGTTGGCTGGGATGCCGTGCAAGGCGAACAGAGTGAACTGAAGGTGGTCTGTGGTGCCAGAAGCTTCTTTGTTGCTCCTCCCCCCTACGCCTTCCCCGTCTGCAGCCTGGGGCAACGGAGGTGAGCTGAAGGAGGCGGATGGGGGACAGAAGGAGCGCAAGTAGAGCTTGGCCAGGTCGTAGACAGCCTGCGTCAGGAAGGCCATGCTCTCCTCCACAGGACCGGTGTGCCCTGTCAGGGTCCGGTAGGGAACAGTGTGAGGTCATACAGATAAACAATAGTTGAGACTCCAGATAGTTATTAGAAGATATATACTAGCACTGAAATAGAAACGTAGGTTTTAATTAGCTTTTGATCCGTGAACAATAGTAACTTTGCGTCTTTATCACAGACTGATAAATTAGACAAGTCTCTTTGTCTGCAATATATCTTTACACCACAGTGACATACATACTGTCACTGTACACTACAAGCTGTCCATGGTGGTTTTATGGCCATTGGTCATTTTTATCGTGAGGGGTAACAAACAAAGTTTAGTTGAATGAGTGGAGGTTCAGTGTGACTGTGTGTCTGTACAGAACTTACCATTTGATGACTGACCAGACGATGTGGACCCCATCTACAAAGCAAAAAATGTTCGTCTTAGAAACACATCCTTACATCTAAACAATACCATGTATGAATGTGTGAGCATGTGTGCATGCAGAATGTGTCAAGAGCCCACCTTGGGTGAACGTGTCCTGGGTAAATTGATGGAGTGCCGCAGCCTTTTAACAGCCTCTGTAATGGCTTGGGTCTCCACCTCATCCAGAGCACAGCACAGGTTCTTCATAGTCTGCACCACCCGGTCCACTGTCTTATACTGGGTACTCTGAATACAGAGATACACAGCAGGTTGGTATAGCATGTGTGTAATAATGGCATCAGTCTTCACATACTCATAACCAGCCTGTTGTGAAAGGGATATCTTCCTGATGTGTACTTTTGTTTTCAGCTTGTCTTTAAACACTAAAACCGACTGTTTAACACAAGAACACCACATCAGAAGGTCTCTGTGAGAGAACTACCGCCAACAATTCATCAAACAGAATCTCATCTAAACAGTATTTCAAACTCAGACCAGCCTACTGTGTGTGTATGTTTGTACAAACAAGGCTCAAAACAACACACTTTTGCATGCTAAAAGTACATAAATTGCTGAACATGCTATGATTTTGTCAAGGCTCACTCATATAAATATTGATGCCATTATCAGGTTTAAGTTGGGTTGAGAGCGGAGCACAGTCCTCACTTCAGTCTGCATTCAGTTACTCCACAATTACTCACACTGGCTGAAAAACAGATGTGTCATTTCTAGAAGGCTTGCCTTCCAGGAATGTCCTAGTCTACTAACATTTATGTGTGAAGTATATGAATTGACACAAAAAAAACCTTAGATCTGAAAACAATGTTTGAAGCCTTCCATTATACTATTTAGTGAAAGTATATTGTATTTAGGTGTAACATCAGAGGTGGGACCAGAGGCTAAATGAGTCTCAATATACAGGGCAGCTACACACATTTCTATTTTAAAAATACATACTTTTCTACAAAGTACTGTGCAGATACTGTGGACATATAACTAGCTGGTCTACACACATATAAGTTAATGTTGTCATTAGCTATACAAAAACTAACTGAAGGACAGGCAAAGAGTTCACAGTACAATGGGTTGTTTTATGTTTTCCAAACTGAAGAGCTAGAAATCTTCAAAATCACTTTGCATCCTTTTACTTTACTTTCAAGACCTGCATGGGGACCACATGTACCTCATTTTGTAGGCAGGTGTTGACTTGATTGTGATAGCCTTCCAAATAGTCAGCCAGGCCTTGTCTGCAAGAAGAGACACAAAGAGAGATGAGTGAACAGTAGACTGTGACTTATTATCAGTGCTAATCAGATCAGGAGAGAACATAGAATGTTTATTTTTGTTAATTAAAAGTAGCGTAAGATCTTGTTGTAGAAAATGTTTTGGCATAAAAATTACAAAAAATAACAAAATATAATGTAAATGTAATTTAGAGACAGCACAGAGAGAAAGAGTAGAAGGAAAACCCTGTAGAAATCATAGTCACATTAAATTAAAGCTAAAAAGATAACATCCAGAAACTTCCTCATTAATTCATTCTGCATCAAGCCAGCAAACTGAACTAAAACTACACATTTAACTCAAAATACTAGTGGAAAACTGAAATACTAGATACAGTAAAACTCCGTGGAGTCATGTTTCTTCATAATATAATTTCTTAGCTAGAAAACAAAATCTTAAGATCTATAACTACATGTTCTTTCTGACATTTTCTCAACCAGTGTAGGACCCTCATACCTGGTCACATTCTCCTTGAACGGCCTGTCCACTTGGCCCAGGTGCTTCTCTAAATCTACTGGAGAGTTGTCATCTTCCGCCTAAACAAAAGCAGTCAACATTTACCAACCAAGTATATAAAACAACAGGTAAGCAGGTGCCAAAATCTCAGTGATACATTATCTTTATAAACCACTGATATCATCATTTCACCAAATGAGGATTACGTGTTGTCAGTTTCCAGCAGTGAGACAAAAGTTAAAAATTAATCTCAGTGGCACAATGTGAAATGTATTATGTCACAGTTCAGTAAAACACTCCTATAAAGTTTATATGAGCTCATATGTTAGCTTGATAAAGTGACGACTTACACTGCGTGCCAAGTCTCTTCTCATGGTGGCGTGAGAGAGTAGTTGTAATGTGATCTCATTCTCCCACTTCCTGCAGTTCTGGACATACTCATGGCTGCCTAGGCTGTGTTTACTGTGGCACAGGGCAACAAAGAGGCAAGGTTAAGAAAATCACACCATATGTTAAGGATAATAATGAGCAGTTACTGGAAAAAAGGAACAACACAGACACCAATAACTCCTTCAGTGGAGTGGATTGTGTTTTTTTCATAACTGAAGTCAGAGTGGATTATCCCCTCTAATACCATGGACATTTCCCAGAAATGCAAAATAATATTTCTTTAGTCTATATTTTGGGGGAACTATTTACATTGTGTTGGCATTACTTTGTTTGTTATTTTTGTCACTGATGTTGTTTGGAAAGGTGTTGAGGCCACTTGTTCGAGCCGTGTGGTTATTCAAAAAATAATGCAACGTTTTCTATATGGTATAATGCAATAGTATCCATAACCAGTGTCCCAAATATGCTTTTGGGCTCAAATACCAAAACCTGATTTGTCAAAAACACTTTAGAATATTTCTTAACAGCCACAATTATAAAAAGGCAATTCTTGTCAGATATGCTGTATGTCCAAGATTGCTCAAATTTAGATGTTTTGTGTAGACACAGCTAATCAGGAACCTCTGATCACAGGCAGAGAGAGGCTACTGTAGGTACAAAAGTTTGAGGAAAAAAAGACAAAAGCCTTTTATACAAGGCATTTAGTTGCTACTGTTTTAACAAGTTATCACTGGTGTGGCTGGGGACTCTCACTGAATTATCTGCCAAGAACAAATATTACCAACATTTGGGTTTCAGGCCCCATCCAGAGAGGTCTTTACTATGATTACAGGTGAATGAATGATGTAAGTGTTTAACGCATCAAGGAATCCATAATAAACATGATTTACAGGTCTTTATACAATGGCTCTCAGTGTATGTGTTGTGAGGAAAGTGTTCCTCAAAGTAGCATAGAACAAAAAATCTAAGAGCAAAAAAGATCTCTTACTGTCTCCATGGTTGCCACAAGAATTATTAGGACATTATTATAATTAGGACAGATTACTTATGCGGCTTTGAACATTTGGGTGTACTGGCCCTTTAAGCCCTGGTATGGGAGTAACCATTCCCATGTATCCCAGATTAGAGGGAGAACAGAACTGGCCACTCCACGGTGGAGGAGGGCGCGGGGCGAGATATAGAAACATCCGCCAGTCCCCTTTGTACAAGACTTTGAAGGGATGCCAAGATAAGAGTGAAAGAGAAAAAGATAGAGGAAAGGGAGACACTAAGAGAGAGAGGGAGAGACAGAAGGAAACAGATGAAACCTATTCAAAACCCTGTGCATAATGAACAAAATCACCAGGTCCGCCTGGGAAAAGTTGTTTGTCCCTAAAATGTTAACGTTTTGGAGATATAGGTTTGTTTGTTTTTTCCCCCAACAGCAGCAACATAACTTTTCTGTTTGTGTGTACTCACTTCTGCAGCACCTCCTCCTGGCCACAGACTTTGAGCAGGTAGCTGGAGAAGTCGACCTGGTCCAGGTCATCGTGGACCCAGCAGAGAGTCTGACTGATCAACAACTCCACTGGAGAACTCACTGAGGAAGGCAGAAAGGAGGCAGTGATGGAGTCAGACAGGGAGGGACAGGCGGGAGATCAGGGATATTGATGGAAAGAAAGGGAACCATATGAGACCGATGAGAGGGAGGGGCAGTGAAACAGAGAAGCCAGAAAGAAAGGGAGGGAGGATGAGGAGATGGAAGGAAAGGGAACGATGGAGGAGAGCAAAAAAAAGAGAGAAGACGTAATGAGAATGAGGTAAAAATCCTTTAAAACAATAAGATTATACCTCAGTTACAGGAATTTAAAAACAAGTTGGAAGCAATACAGTACAAGGTGTATCAACAAGAAATGGCATGTGGGAGTTCAAGTAAAGGAACTGAGGAATTTAAAACAAAGTATCCCACCCATGTATACATTTTATTAGAGGGATCAGAGGTCGTGTCAACTACAACATCATACAATTTACCCATTTAGGAGAGAACCTTATTCAAAATGATAATGTAGAGTTTTGGCCTGTTGATAGACACACATTTGCTGCTGTGGGAACTGAACTCTAGACCTTACAGTTATCGGAATTTCTCTCCAACCGCAAACTGATCCGGCCATGTTTTGAACATGCTCATGTTTCATTTCAAATCAAACTACGTTCTCGAATCAAAGGGATTACAGCGGTGTGTTGTGGGACGATGTTAAGTGGGGGGGATTTGGGGTGAGCTCTAGGTGTTTGCGTATGCTCTGATATCTGATGTGTCCGGCTAAGGGAAGACTGGGTGGAGAGCGTAACCTGATACACAGTAGATTATTCCACTGTTTAGCTACTTCTACAGAGGTTTTACCACACTCTTAACCTTGCATATACACAAACACGGGCAGACAGATACAAAGACAGATAAAGACACATCTCAGCTTTGGACTAAGCACGCACACTCAGGATACTTAATATACATTCACATGGACACACAGGGAGGGAGACCACCCATGGCTCTGGCAACAACAGACCTCCACCTTTCAGAGGAATGTTGCATCTTTTCTTATTGCTTAGACTAGTAGCTTTAGCTTCACGGCCCTGTGTGGCTGTGGTGGTGGTCGCTGGGGCTATACATGTGTTCTGTAACAAAGCAATTAGACAGGCCACGCCTCATTTTGAGAGCGCTCTGAGGTGGTAAGGGAATTCCCAGCAGGGCATTTTTGAAGGCACCAGTTAAAAGGAGGAGAAAATTCCTCCGTCGCATGCTGTTAACCATTTCACACATGGTTGGGGAATGGTGTTGGCGGGGTCACACATGATATTGATGGTCAGTGTGACACAAACACACCCACGTCTCAGGACTAGGGAGTAAAGCGGGATAAATCTACCACGATAACTCTTCAATAATTAGCAACTTCTGCAACAAGTGCAACTGTCAAGACAGATTCAGAGACAAAAGGAGACACATAGAAAATGGAAAACAATAATTAGATGCAAAAGTACAATGCAATGCAGCAGTAAAGGTTAGCGTGTAAGGCTGTTATGCATGCAAATTCATGATTAAGGCATACTGCAATAGCTTCAGTGACTCCATGAAGGACTTCTCATGTATTCCTATCTTTTTCAGTTCAGAAATCTCAATCACAAATAAATCAGCATGTTGTCATTGACAAATAACATAGGAACATCTTGAGACAAACTGTAACAAGGTCTATCACTTCTTTGTGTTATCGTGGTGGAATGGCTAATATAGTTTTTTTAAAATCTTACTTTAATTTACACTAAGTTGCCAGTTTAATAGGTACACACCAGCAAGTGAAATTCTTGTTAATACTGTGACAAATTAGCCAAAGCATTTCAATGCCAGAATACAGAGCCAGGTAGAGTCTTATAGGCCTCCTGCCCAAATATCATGACATTTGGAACAATTCAGACAGAATTAATGTACATATTGTATATATACAGTATATATAAATGAATGAACTGGCATGGATTGTTTATTTATATCATCTTTATGTATTTTCATTAGTATCCTACTCCACCAGGGTCAAATTCCTGCACATTTTTTTTTATCTTTGAGAATGAAAAAGTTCTGGGAGTCAGTGAAGTTCTTGTCTTTATGTCTGAAATGAGAAACATGATGGTGTTCCCTCCTCTCCAAAACCCTCTCAGCCGCAGACAGTAACCTGAGCCCAACTCCCAGCATTTCTCCCCTCTGTCATGCTCCCTCCATCTATTTTACAATATGTCAAATTTTATTAATCTGTCTCATTTTCATTTTTTTCTGCATCTTTACCGCTTTCTTTCTTCTGTCTGTCTTTGTAGTTATGTCTTTCCTACTTTCTCTCGTCTCATTTTTCCCCTGACTCTCCATTTCTCTCTGCTCCTACTCTCCCTTCCTCCTTCTCACTGCACTCTCTCTCTTTTAAAATCTTTTTCATTGCATTGCTTTTTCCCTCGCTCACTCCTTCCATCTCCCCTCTTCAGCCACAGTATGTTAGGAATCCCCAGAAGCCTAGTAGTTCACAGCCAAGCCCTGGAAGAATCGATTGTCTTTCTTTCTGCCTGCTCTCTAGAAAAATGTAAAGGCAAAGATGCAACAACAGATTGATACAATAACAACAAATATATTTCAGATAATCCTAAACTCCTTTTTGAACTGTTGGGAAATATATTTCCACTCTTCATTAGGCCAATATTGTAAACATCCTTCTTACAACAGATTTTTTCATTGTTACTTTTCACATAATTGCACAAGACAATCAGCCACGAGTAAATGCAACATCCTTTTGCAATATTGACTAAAAGTTTTTAAAAACATTTATCCATTTCCATAGCAGATAAAGGTCAGAAAGAAAAAGATGGTGAGTTTAGGAGAAGAAAATAAGAGAATACAAAGCATGAGAGAAGAAGTGAAAAAAAAGAGAGAGAAGATGACAGCAGAGGGAGGCAAGAGAGAAAAACTGACAAGCACAGAGAGGAGGGTGATACATTTCTTATGTCTATATGTTAATCTGTATAGTCTCTGAGCTGAAGACACGATTAAGAGACAACAGAGCAAGATGGAGAGAAAGGTGGAAGAAAGAGGGATGAGGAGATGCTGCAAGGAAACAAGGGTGGAGGAAAATATTGGCATGCAAGAGAAGGGAGGGGAGACAAATTGAGAACTGAGGAAGAGTGGGACAGCAAAAGTAAAATGGAAACAGAAAAGCAACAGAACGAGAGGCAGAAGAACAAGTGAGAGGGAGACAGAAAGAAATAAAGAATGAGAAAAAGGAGGAGAATGCAAAAAGTACCCTTCCTGCCTTCTATCTGTTTCCATAGAACTGAGGCCTATTGTTCAGGAGAGCAGATTCCAGCAGTGCCCAACCAAAGGGATCCAAACACCAACAATGCAGGTCAACACGCTGCTGGCAACATGGGAAGTCAACTAGGAACAACGAACTAGACATCATGCTAGGAAAGAAGGAAGCAAATCTAGGAAGTGACCCGGGCAGCAGGAGGAGGTGAACTCAGCAGAAGCAGGAAGACGAGGTAAACCAGGAGTCAATGCAGGAAGCTAGTAAAGTACAATTAGGATGTAGAACGAGGAAAGTAGTACATATACTTCCTATACGTTGTTGCTGTTGAACTGGGCTATACAGAGTGGTGTCTGGGTCAGTAGGACAGTGTGTTATATACACTGGAGAGAGCTGAGGACCAGCCCATGTGTAAATATATGGGTTGGATGTCATACTGTCATAAGGAACAATTGTCAGTGGGGGTGTCGGATACAGTACAGACAATAAAACACACCCTTGAAGCAGACATACTAACACAGACTTACATCAACACACAAACACACACACAGTGGCCTAATGCTGATCTTCAGGGACCCACATAGACAGTGACAATGGTGAACTTGGTCACACAGTTGGGATAATATGTCTAACAAAAAAGGCCAGTGGATTGGCTGGCGGCCTCCAGTGTGCTTGGCTTCAAATCCCAAAAGACACGTCAATCACAGTGGTTGTACTTTTGTATGTGTATAACGAGGGGTTAGCCAATAACAGCTCCCCAAACACCCACCAGGGAAGGAAACAAAAAATCTTAGTGTGCCCTTGAAAACCAAAAAAAAAAAAACAGGAAAAAAAATACACTCCAGTCCCTTTTGCCCAACATGGCTACACCATGGTGGGGGACAAACCTTTATTTGTGCAGAAAAGGAACGTAGTGTACTTCCCACGACAGAAAAAAAAAAAGAAAAGAAAAAGAACAAACGAGGTGGGGAGGGGGGTAAAGAGTTTGGCAGCTGTGAATGCCGTTTCCTCCTTCAGAGCTCTCATATCTGCAATCTGAGCTGCTCACTCTTAAAGGCAATGGGGGTACATAGTTTCTTTTTTGGCTTTCATCATTTGTAGTTTCTAGCAAATTAAATATCCTGACATCAGGCTTTGTACTCTGTATGTTCTAGTGTCACAACAGTTGGTTGCACTAAGTGTAAAATCTGCCATATGCTTTATCCTGTTAAGAACTGGTTCATATGATAGACATTTTTTTGGTCACTGGATGCTTACCGTCACAGGTGAAGGTTACAGGCTGCTGAGATTCTGAGATTTCAATAGAAACCTTGACAGAGCAGCTATTGTCACCTCCACCATCTCTCTGAGTAATGACAGGGCTGAGGACATAACCGGGGTTGGTGGACATGTCGCCATGAGGGAATTTGGAGCGCAGACTGGTAGAGGAAAAAAAAAAAATCACAACAGAGCAGAGTCAACACTTGTTTTCTGCATTTTTGCCACTTTGCCACTGAAAACACATTAGCAGCCAGAGCCAGCCTGGCATATGGATCAGATTACTTGGATGCATCATGGGCAGTATAACAGGAAAACTGGATGAAAAGAGAGGGGGGGAAGCAAATCTGAATAAAAATGGTATATATAGGCACACTGATAAGGTTATATAAAAGTCAAAATAGTCTCCATGCACAATATGTCATCACTGCCTGATACTGTTTGTTTGGGTAAACGGAGGGTAAACAATGATGAAAACGCTATAAAAGCTATGAGTTCCTTTTAATTTCAAACTATGTTGAGCGTGTGTTGACCAATAAGCAGGCAGTGACATTGCTGGGCAGACAGCGGGCGTTGACTCTGTTATCGTAATAGAAGTGGATTCCCTGAGCGCAGCTTCATCATCACTCCACCCTAACTAACTATTGGAGTGAGAGATTCTGGCTCAGGAAACGAACAGAGTTGGAAAACATGCAATTATATGTATACATATATGCATGAAAATGTGTAAGTATGCATTTACACTCACATACAAACACGGAAGAAAATGCTATTTTTAGCCATGCTAACAGCATCTAGAGATGGCAATTTTGGTTTGTGGCTTCACCAAATTAGTTTCGATTGAAATCTCTCAACAACTACTAGATGGATTGCCATGAAATTTTGTACAGGCATTCATGATCCCCGGAGGATGAATCCTAATGACTCTCGTGATCCCCTGACCTTTCCTTTAGCGCCACCAGCAAGTCCAAGCTTTCATTTATCCTGTCAAATTTCTCAACATCTACTGGACAGATTGTCACAAAATGTGGTACAAACATTCAGGGTTGCCTGATGACTTTGTTAAATTTACATAATCTTCAAATGCTAACATTTGTATTTTATAGCCACAAGTTAAATTGTATTTCTATTTTGGAGTTTTACAGCCACTGTAACAATGACAATAATGTTCCATTTTTATTAAATATTTAGCTAACAGCCAGTACAACTGACTGTTACAATTGCAGCTATTACTTCCCTTGCCTGTAGGTGGCGACAACACCATCTAAAGGTTTAAACTGTCTGTTATTATTTTCTTTTCCTATAGGTGGCAGGTGTAGAACTGCAGCCTGCTCAATGTGAAGTTGTGACATAGTTGAAAGAATAAACATAAAACGTCATTGTTAATGTCAAAAGGCTACAAAGCACTCAAACAAGCAAAGAAGGTCAATAATAGTCAAAGGAGGGCATTATTTGCACGGCAACAGAACAGGAAGGATCTCACGTTGCTACGTCTTCACAGAAGGCAACAACCTCCAGGTTTTGAGCGTCCTGTTCTTCCAGGGCGGCATTCTTCACCAGACCTTTTCCTTTAGCCTTGTCCTACAGGAGCAAAAGAGTCAGACAGACACAAACAAACAGAGTCAGAGAACTGGAAGAATACATACGAGTAACATGCTTACATACTTCAAACAGAAGCAGGCCAGGTGGAGAAAGGCAGCACAGCACATAGAGTATGAACTCCTTATATCAGTTTAAGAGGACTGACTGTGGACAATGAAGCTTTAAGTCTTTATGGTGATCTGTGTTTGAGGATTGCTGCAGGGTTTTATTAAAAACACCTCAGAGCTATGAATCCTACAGAGTGAATAAACATGTCAGAAAGGGCAAAGTTTGACACAAAGAAACACACACAGAGGTCTACATCTCTCTTATTCCATTGTCTCACTGTGAAAAAGCATTAGTTTCACATTTAATTAAGGTTTACTTTTTTAAGTGTAAATTTTGATTAAAACAATCTCTCTGTCACACACACACACAACAGTTATACAGTCCAGAGGCTGAGCTGGCTTTCTCTTATATTGGAAAAAGTTTATTTTACATATACATATATATTTTAAATAATAAACATTTTAAGAACTACGTTGAAAGAGTTGTAAATCTGTCTCTTTCTCTCTCACACACACACACACACACACACACACACACACACACACACACACACACACACACACACACACAGATCCAGAGACAGCTCCCTTTCCTGGAGGCTGGCCTGTTGCCGGGAACTCGCAGTTACCCTCGGCTTTTAACTGCTGTCTTACTGCCAGCGGCTGAGGAATGCGCTTCCTGTGGCACAGGAAATGAGAAGTGAAAGGGCCCCGCCCCTTCCTGTGCCTGGCTCTGGGCTGCCTGCAAAAGTGCTCAGTCATGGCTTGGAAATCTGTGACTCTGACATCACTCCCAACGAGATAGAGAGAGCAAGGGAAGAAAATGGAGAGAGGGGAAAGGAAATGTCTGGAATGTCATAATAATAGCTCATTCCTTCCCTCAGAGACTTCTGGGAGATTTTGAACCTAGAGTTTTTTTGATGAGTCCAGGTGGGGCGTAGAGCTGACTTTTCATGTGCAATGACACGGGGGAACTAGAAAAGCTTCCTAAAGGTTGTTTTGCCACAACTTGTTAAGTGTCAGGTCAACTTAACTTCTATTGTTCCTTTTAACCAAAAGAAAGAAACACTTGAGTCAGATTATCAGTTTTTTCCTATACCACCAGGTCCTATAGAGACACAAAATTAGGGTCGCAACTAACAATAATATCCATTGATGATTATTCTGAAAATTATTTTCTTGATTAATCTAATTGTTTGGTGTATTAAATGTCAGGAAATTGTGAAAACAGAAGAAGATTTCCTAAGGGGGCTTCTTCAAATGTATCATTATGTCTGACCAACAAGTATTCAACGGACAATTATATAAAACAAAGAAAAGCAGCAAATCCTCACTTTGGAGAAGCTGGAACCAAAGAATGTTTGACTTTTCTGCTTTAAAAAATGATTTAAACAATTGAATCGCTTACCAAAACAGTTGCCAATTAATATTCTGCTGATTGATGAATTGAGTAATCGTTTCAGCTCTACACAAAATGCAGTCAACTAAATCCTGCTCCTCATGAACCAACCCTGGAGTGACCTGGTGACCAAATGGTTAAGACACCAACCATACAACCACAATTTCCCCAGTTCAATTCCAGCCAGGGATCTTTGTTGTGTGTCGAACCCCTTTCTCTCTTCCCCTTTTGTTTCCTGTCACTATCCATTAAAGGCAAAATTTAAAACAAAAAAAAGATTGTCACAACATCCAGCAGTTTAATCCGAGATATCATTTAGCCTATGAGAGCAAAGACCTCTTTTTCAAAGTGGCGAGCTGACCTGACTTAACACCAGGAGATAGAAATATCTAAGTCAGCATGGAGCTTGGAAAGGAGGCCAAGCCTGACACCAAACCACCTGCATCTCCCAGCAAGGGAGAGAGGAGCCTGGGTTCCTGCCTGCACAATTTCTGTCTAACATTATCAATGTTTTTGCAGACTAGCCTTCAAAATGCTGTTAGTGGCTCAATATGACTATTTGCACATATCACTCTATATTTGAAGAAAAACAAAAAACACCAAAATCAATAAACAGAGTGAGGCGACAGAGAAGGAGAGGGAGAGAGGAAGACAGAAACAAAATAAAGATGTTGAGAGATTAAAAAACAGAGGGTCAAAGAGGGAGAGAGAAAGTAAAGATGACAGAGAAAACATTAAAAAGCCAACGAGAAAAGAGACACATTAGCAGTGTTTATGTTTGGAGTATGGATTGCTTCAGAAAAAACAAACATGGGCAAATACTCCAAAGAAGCCGTGCGAGCTGACTGTCACATTACAACACACACGTACACACACACTCAGCAGGCTGTACAGTGGGACAGGCCCGGCTTTGTTTCTCTCTATCGATTTTGTTGGACTTGGACAGAGAGCTCCTGGTGTCTGAAGTCATGGGAATGGCTTCATATGATTCACACGATGACTAATCATTTCTCTGTGATGTGTCATGGTACTGACTGTAATACCCGGAAACACACAGTGCAACATAAAGGAAGATTATAACCCTAATGATGGCTGATTTTCAGGGTCCACGGAGAGTAAATGGTGGCATGTGACCAGTAGTTTGAGCTGGTTGATGACAGAAATCTAAACAGAGATGACTTTAATCCACAAAAGTCAGCTGTAGAATGTGTGATGCTGAGTCAGTCTTTTCACAGGATTTTAAACTTACATAGACAAAGAAACCCCTGGACATAGGTTTATATTTTTGCCGATTCTGAGCTTATTCTTTCAGTCTGTATCAATTGTTATACATCATATGCTTCAGGGTGGCATACCCTTTCTTTCTGGTGCAGTGTAAAGTCACCATCATGCATTACCATCGTGTGAGCATACCACATTTGACATTAAAAAAAAAGTCAGTAAAAATGTTTTTTATTTTTTATTTTTTTTAAATAAATAATTCCATAGTCAACCTGGGAATTGTGGTTTATTTCAAACGTGAAAAGTTGTATTTAGGTGTTTTGGAACTCCATGTGAAGTTTGGTGCAAATACACATTTTCCTCAGTGAGTTACAACCATTTATTGATATAAAATAGACAACCTAATATGTCAATATATTTTGTGTTCTACTGTGATGTGCAAATTTCCACTCAAGTGAGCCAGCAAGCTTCTGTTCCTGTATCACATGATCACACGCACCATAAATCGGCCCTGACTGTTGTAAATGCACTGCACATGCCTCGGAAAACTGAGAATCTCACGTTTCAGACACAATTTCAAGCTCATCGCTATCATAAACGGTTCCAAAGTTATTTAATATTGTGTACAATATGTTTAGCGTAGCATCGATGCTACACTCCGTTCTAAAGGGTTAAACCCTCAATGTGTTGATGCTACAGTTAACTAACTTACAGAATTCTAGTTTTCCGCATTAGAAATGAATCCCTCTTTGGCTAAGAATTTAAATGACACTAGCTTTTTGCAATCTCCATTGAGGTGAATTCCTTCCAACTTTCTCATGATGGATTTCCTTGATGCATTTTTCCACACAGACAAGACATGGAACTTGTCAAAAGTTATTTTTCCACACTTTCCAAACCCGCTGAGAGCTCCGATATAACCGACCTGACAAATGTCTACATTGGCAAGATTCAAGTCTGGAAAAGAGGCATTTTTGACCTGGCTGTCCTACATCACTTAGCTGGCCCGACTCTGCTCCAGAGTGAGACATAATCAATTATGAAACATGTGACTCCTGTTTGTACAAAATAACACAGACATAAAACTATTCATGCTATTTTTCTAGGGTAACTGAGGAGAACTGTTACACAACTTTTTAGACATACTGAACGATGATATTTTCTTTCTTAAATGGATTTACAACAACATTTTGCTCTTTGCACTGCTCTTCGGCTGTAGCTTGTGTTGGAGACAGGGACTAAGGGTGTCAGTATGCTTCAGTGCTTGTCAGAAAGCATGCTCTCTATGGTCCCAAAAACAGAGAACTGTGAGTAATCCTGCAGAGGTTTTTTCAGCGTATGCGCCAAGTGAGCAGCTTTCATTGGAATGGAAGGGACGCCACCTTTCAACATGATATCCATTTCTCCTTTATACATCCATGATGTAAACGATGCAAGTGTAAAAATCATCTTTGATTCGGGCTGCTACTAATGATTATTTTCATAATCATGCCTTTTATTTTCAAGATTAATTGTTTAGTCTATAAAATGTCAGAAATGTGTGAAAAATGCTCATCACAATTTCCCAGAGCACAAAGCGACGTCTTGAAATTGCTTCTTTGGTGCAACCAACAGTCCAAAACCCAAAGACTCTTCATTTACTGTCATTTATGACAGTAAATGAAGAAAGAAAAGCAGCAAATATTCAAATTTAAGAAGCTGGAACCAGAAAATGTTTGACATTTTTGCTTGAAAAATGACTCAAACTATTAATTGATTATCAAAACAGTTACGACTAATCGTTGCAGCCCCATCTTTGATAATGTTTTAGGTGGAAGGAAAATGCATTCAGCACTTTTGTTAGACCTCAAGGATACACACAAAATGTTTTGGTGAGTAACACTGAATGTTAATAGAAACTTTGTTTTGTTTACAGGAAAACCCCACAGGGCATCTTTAAGCTATTGGAGGTTTAACACTTTTTTCTGCAGCATTCTTCTGCCTCTGGTGACTTTCAGATCATTTCTTCCAGTCTTGGTTTAGCACTTTACTACTTAACTTTGTTTTGTACTCATAACAGTTGTACGATTTACTACAAAGCAAACAATCTAGACCAGTATAGTGGTCCTATAAAAAAATGAGTGCAAGAAATTAATGAAACATTGATGAACAAATCTTGTTCATCAGTCTTCAAGATGATTATGTGTTTATCAATCAGCAATTCGTTAAGTTTGTGTTACCATGGTTTTCAGTACCTGAATCAAGGCCTACCAACTTCTACCCTCTGTCTCTCAAAGGCGTTTCGTGCTTGCTGCTGATAAACAAGGCCAGACATTAAAAAAAGAGCAGCAATGTTTTAGCAAAAAAACTGCATTGTCTAGAGTTTAACAGACAAGAACATGGTTAGCTTGAGGAATGTTGGTGGTGTCTCCGATTGGGTCACAGACACTCAGGAAGGCCTGTGTACTGTAGCAGAACTGAAAGGCTTAACCAACAACCACAGCACTGACTGGTGGCTGGTGGTAATTCCAAGCCCAACATCAGTATTGAGTTACAGTACACATCTAGAAATTAGACACCTCCTTTCCTCTCTGTGCCAGCCTAATGAAAATTACCTGTCCACAGGAAACCTGCACTCAAATACTCACTAGCCACTGTCAATATCTGACTAGCCTACAAGTTTTTAAAATCAGGAAGCTTACAGCAACATATGATGGTTAGCTAACTGTAAAAGAGTAAAAAACAAATTATCTGTAGCTTGTATCAGAAAAAAAAAGACCCAAATCTTTTCGTCTAAATTCAGGCATTTATCTGAAACTCAACCTGCAAAAACAAGTCTCAACTTACTACAAGCAAAATGTACTACAGTTGCTTCAGGCTTCATTTTACAATATAACTTTGTGTGGGAAACACTAAGTGATGCTGTCATGCTGATCCAGCACTTACTGAAGAGATGAAAATTGATTTTAATGGGTTGTACTCAGCAACCTCTAACCGTCAGCTAAAATTTTTTGAGCTGCAGACATGAACAACGTTTTCTGAACACTTGTTTGGATACAGCTTCACCGATGAGACGTAGCGCCTGTGAGAAGCTGCGTGGTTGACATCAGAGGAACCAGCTGCTCAGAAAACAAAAATGAACTTCTTCTTTCGATCAGGAACTGAGTGATGGCTAACTAACTTACACTTCCTGTGATAAACTGAAAACCCTGGCTTAGAAAATTGCGGTTCAAGCGACAGACTGACTGTCAAATAGACACTATTTTGTGATTGGAAGAAATTTCAGTCATGTGCTGAGGCAGACACAAAACTCTCACCAATCTTGACACTGACTGGAATGTTTTTCTCTCTGAAACAATGCATAATTCAACCAATTCCCTTAACACTTTTTAGCGACTCTTAACACTTACACACACACTAATTATGTGCATTTGTATCTGGTTTCTACCTGCTTCCTCACTCCATTTTCCACAATGCATCTCCTGTTTTCTGCCAGTAAACAAGGTCAAAGGTTAGGACACATGGAGCTGTTTGCCCAATGAGTCACACAGTTAACTGGAATCCATGCCACATCCCTGCACTGCAACATCTTCTAACCCTGCAATCTGTCTGGTGAAACAAAATTTAAAGAGTGTTAAGTATGCTGAAGCATCTCATACTTGTGCTTAAGGTGTAATTAGGTGATAATAAAAGAAAATGGTGTCTGGAGTGGGATGGTATGGAGGTGTGAGAGATGTAAAAAAGGTACTGGAGGTCTATTAGTTTGCGGGGGAAGGAGAGATTTGACTGTGTATTCAGTTGGAAAAAATGTACAGTGCATGCTGGAAATACTGTAGGTTTCACACATACACACAGTGATCTTAAATCACAGCACATGTTCAGATAAAAATCAGCATGCAGGTCATTTTGAAGGAACAGTGCAAAAACAAACAGGGAAACATTCTAAAATTAAGAGCTGTACGAGTGTTTAAAATGAAGAGAATGGAATGTGCAAAATATTGATTAAAACAATGTGCAAATGTTCACAGTATAAAGAAAAAAGAACATGTGCAATGTGTAAAAAATGAAAACCTAGAGATCATTCTACTACTGTATGTATGCACATATCTGACTAAAATCCTTACCATTTCTGCTCTGGATTTGAAGATCTTGGACTACACAAACCAACAAAACAAGCAACACTGAATCAAGTGGAGCTGCACTTCTTGAAACAATCGTGAGGATAAGTAATATGAACCTGTGTCGTCTTCAACCAGACATCGTGACGTGTGGTAATTGACACATTAACTTTCAGCGTTGCTTTGCAAACAGTAAGACCCAGATCTGAACAGGCATTGGTGCTGTGAGGCGTGACGGCTGAACTGCAGATAGCACTATTTGTTTGACTGCTGATTATCACTAACCTACAGCTTTATATGAAAAGGCCAAAGCAAGGGATTAGTATAGCCAGGCAACATAGGCAGTCAGTGAATGGAAGGAGGGAGACTGACAAAGGGGAGAACAAAGGTAGAAACCAAACCAGTAAAGTGATAGAGGTGAAGAAATTGAGACACTGAAGACAGAGGAAGAGACAGAGTAAATACAGAAAAAAGAAAGAAAGAAAGGAAAACTAAAGTAAGAGAGAGGGAAATAGAGAAAGACAAAAAAGACAAAAAGAAGTGAAAGAGAAACAGACATACAGTGGTGTAGCCATGGTAGATAGCCCGGTTTTGACTAAAGTCTCCAAGCTCAAGCTAATTTGTTCCATTTT
This sequence comes from Maccullochella peelii, assembly GCA_002120245.1. Classification (NCBI taxonomy): domain Eukaryota; kingdom Metazoa; phylum Chordata; class Actinopteri; order Centrarchiformes; family Percichthyidae; genus Maccullochella; species Maccullochella peelii. Next base: position 44,621 of record LKNJ01002690.1, read on the forward strand.
ACACCCCTCTGCCCACACTACCACTACACTCTTGCCAACCACAACAAGGCTTGGCAACTTCAGACTGACTTACAACCATCCAAACACTCATCTTGGAAAGATCTTTGGGGCACATAACTGCAAGTGAAACAACAGGGCAAATAAATTACAATCATGCCCAGGGCAATGCCTAGTGAACTTGGACTCTTGCTGATAGAGTTTGTCCACTTCTACATCTACTTTTCTGTGCAGTAGAGTTCAACTCTTGTCCATGGGTAGATAAAAGAAGATCTGTTCCTTTTAATACAAGCAATTCATCAAAGGCATCTGTTAGGCCAACGTGCTAAGCCAAGTTTGGCTATGAATGGTTAGTCTGACCCACTTAACATGTGACATATATAACTGGTAACAAGATTGTATCTAGAATTAATTTCTCCACATCAAGGTCATGGCCAGCAACCTAGCAGCTTCCTCTGCTAGACTGAAATGAAAAACGTTTCTTACACTTGCAACCACAGTATGACTCGAACCAGTATTTCAGAATGTGTTGCGGGGCAGTGGAGGATTTCATTAAGCTTTTAGAGCAAGGGGTAAGAGGTGTCTGATGTCTGGATCTGTTCTGTAACTCAACACCAGTGTCTGATCAGCCCACACAGACTGTATTTGTTGAAACAGCAGAGTTATTTTTATCTGTTGATAAAAACAGAGGTGGGTATTTACTGTCATCACTGACACTTATTGATGGGAAATTGGTGCAATAAATCTTTGCTCTACCATCAGCTATTATAATAATTAAGTATAATAACAGTATAACAATACTTGGCTTCTTAATGCACAGTTTTAAAGCAAGTTCCTGTCAACCTGTCTGATTCACATTTCCCTTATTCCATGATTGCTTTTTGTATGACCTCTGGGTTTGATTTTGCAATGCTCTTTGGCAACTCGCTCTCATAATAGAGCGCTTCAGGGATGACGTATATTTGTAGGCCAGCCTGGAAGTTGGCATCGCCCTGGTTCCCTCTACAAAAAGCCAATTGGGTTTTTCTATTGGATTTTGGATTATTGCAGAAAATAAGTTCTGTGGCAAACAACAGTTTATGATACTTACATGTTTTATTCAGCAAGATTATCCTCACAAATGAACAACACTTTATTGATTTTTGAAGCGTAAATATGTTCCTGTTCTTACGCACATCTAACAGACATCAGCCTCACTGTTTTCTGACTGTTCTCTTTTGCTGTGCTGTTGGAGCTATAGTTAAGCTACTGGTAACGCAAACTTAACATTTCAAGCTACTAAAAACTTTCCTCACACAAACTTCTGGAAGTCTTTTATTGTGAAGCAGATATAGGAATTCTTGACTTATTCGCCCGCATCACAGATCTAATCACAGTTGCTCAAAGTACGGCATGCCACAGGTATCCAAACTTACAAACAGAAATACAGCATCTCTCTCCCCTAAGTCTAAATGAGAAGGGAGTTACCATGCCAACTTATGAGCACTGATTTCTTAGGTCATTCTGGTGCTGCTGTGGGGCATAGGGGAGCTTTACGGGCTTGTTCCTGTTTATAACGGCATGGGTGCCGACTGCCAGGCAAGCAGATGGAACAAGGGGAGCAAGCAAACACATACCATCTCAACAAGATTGCAGACATAACGGATGCAGTGAGAGTGAGAGTGTAGAGGGACGTATGTGAAGAAGACTAAGCTAAAAAGGCTCAATTTACACAACATGGTAGTCTGACCAGAAAACGCAGCCTTGAACCTAGACATTACATAAATGCAAGTGTAAACAAACACCATTTCATCCTTTCGAAGAAACAGACATTCCTCAACCCTGGAAGACACAGCTGGGTGTACAGACTGGACAAGTTGCCTTTGATGAGTGGCTAAGTATACATCTATGGAGTCCCACACATGGACTTAAAAGACCTGGAAGAGTACACTGAAACTGCCCTCAACTTGCCCATGCCCTTGACCATGTTTATGACCCGTTCCACAACATTTCTTTTCCCTTTCTTGACTGTACTGCACCATAATCTTTCCAAACACTGTTCAAATTGTGTCAAGTTTCCTGGTTTTCCGCAACAGTGGGGAATTCTGGAAATAAGGGCCTTGTACAGTGTTGTAAGGTTAATTATCACCCTGGTGTGAGAAACATACCACAGAGACTAATTGTTTGGTCATGACACAGAGAAACACAATGAGCAGGAAGTGGGCGTCTTGAAGACTGCAAAAAACACGGACACAATGTGCAACAGAATAGCCTTTCCTGACCTTGAAAGTACTCTGTGGAGTTTTTGACCACTGGTGGTAATGTAAAGCAATATCTTAATGAGAGGGTACCAGTATTGTTTGTATATTGTACTCTACCAGCACGTGTAAGGGGAGGGACGTGCATGCCTCAAGTACACGGGTGACTATAAACCTTTCTACCAACTGCAGAGGACGGTAATACATATTGACAGCCAGACTCATCACCCCAGACTCCCCCTGTCCAAACATCCTAAAGGAGGTTTTTACTCATGTCACAATAACTGAAAAGCAGCACTTCTAATGAAGCATGTAATATATTTTACTCATTCATTTCCAGGCAGAAGATTTACAACTTTTGATTAATCTGACTGTCAAATACTGAATAAAGAGGTGACAAGTTCATGTTTGGCTGCCACCAGCCAAATGACAGATGGTTGTTTAGTTCTTTGGGGGAGAAGTAGAGATTTACAGGCAACAATATCCTATGCCACTTGCCCACAGCACTGCCCCAAATTAATGTTCTAAATATTCATCACAAGAAATTAGATCACTCATGTCTTGCATGCCAAAATTAATCACAAAATGTGGTGGAGAGGAAATTGTGGGGTGAAACAGTGAGTAGCTAACCACAGTGAAAAACTTAATTACAGGCAGCAGAAGTAAAGAGGATGTTTTGCTTGTGCTAGTGAATGAATGAGGAGTATACATGCAGTTGTAAGCAAGACTTTGATCGGTGTTTTGGCTGAACAAGAAGATCCACCATCATCTGTTCTCACTAAACGTTACTCCCCCTTGCTCATGTTGTAAGAGATGAGGTTTTATTTTGTAATGTATTGTGCAATGCATAATTGTGCCTATGCCGTCAATAGTGTGCAAAGACAGATTGCTGTTAGTAAATTGACTTTTTAGGGTGTGACTGAACTAGCAGGTGTGACTAGTTACATTAATCATGAGTCTGTTTCATTTAAGTCTCCCAGTAGGCCGTGCCATTGATCCAGCATCCATAATACCAGGGTCCTGGCTGGGACTGGTACACTTGCCCCTGAAAACCTTATTTCAAATCTTAAGTGTTTCTCTATAACATTAAATATCCATGATTAAATAAGCAACAAATAAAATTTAAGTTCAGATAGGTATTAAGAGTTTAACACTGAAAACATTCAGCTAATCTGCTTCATTAGCATTGGGTGTGGTTGGATCAGATTTGATTCACAGTGGTCTGACAACATCAGCAAACAATCCCACAACTGTCATTACATTTTGAATCAAATTGTGACAATCATGAGCCCTTCCCACTTCAAACCAGTGAGAAGAGCAGAGACAAAACTTTCTGACGTAAAATTACCAAAGCTGTTCTAACTTTGGCAGAAAATTGTGTGTTCATGTAGGACACCGGTACACATAGTAAATAGCTGATTGAAGAAATAGGTTTTCAGGGCCTTTCACGTTAATAACTTTCCTGCTATGACGTTACAAAATGTGTAGTGTAGGCCTATTGAAATCTCTGCAGGCTTTCCCTGAAATCTAAAAAAAGTAAAACAACATTTTCATTTTACTGTGAACCTACCTGATTGTTTGGTTTGTGCTGCGAGGATGTCCCTGGGATGTTGAGCGAGTGACTCCTAGTGACAGCCGCTCCCGTTGATGCTCTCCTGTGCTGTGAGCGAACTGACAGTGATGCTTTCGACTCCAGCGGGGGGCTGCTGCTACTACTGTTCCCTTCAGTCTCTAGCACTGCATCCCACGGATCCCCTGCAGGAACTTCTGGTACTGTATCTGCAGTGCCTCCTGATGCCGGGGATGCGTCCTCATTCTCAGCTTTAAGCTTTGTAAGTGGGTCGAGATCCAGCCATTCAAAGCAGCTAATGCTAGAAGATTCCATCACTGCTGGCTGCTGGGGTGGTGGGTTGGGTGCCAGGGAAGCTGTGCCCACTTGAGAGGAATCTAGGTCAGAGCTGGCCAATTTGCCATTCTTCAAGTATTCTGAGGTGCTGGCAATCTTGTCGAACAGTTTGGCCATCTCTGGGTCCACGGCTGGCTGCGGGAAGACCATGGCAGCAGCAGGCTGGATGGGAGTGAAGGCCATGAAGGACGGCTGTGGCGCCGACATGGACATGAAGGGTGACATGGTTGGAGTGAAGCCATTCTGAAATGTTCCTGGTTTGGGGAATGGAGCAGAGGGGAACATTGGGGTAGGCTGATGGGTGGGAGTGGACACATTAGAGCTAGATGGGGTGGACAGAACAGGTGCCCACTGGCTGCTCTGGAAAGGAGACGAGCTACAGGGATGGCCCGGGTAGGAGGCACTGAGGTTAAACCCCAGCAGTGATGAGGGGCGGGACACTTTGCTGTTAGCCCCAAAGTTTTCATCCAGAAGGAGCTTTTCAAGTTCCTCATTGGTCAGCTTGTCCACATCAATATCCCTGAACTTGTCCTGCTCTGCCTGTTTCTTGGTCTCTGGGAAGACAATGAGGTCCTTTTCTGGTCTATTAGTAGAGGGTAAAGGTTGAGGAGCAGTAGTGGTAGATTTTGATGGTTTTGGTTTCAACAAGGTTGAAGATGCTGCAGATGAAGATGAGGATGTTGAAGCTGAAAGAGTGTGTCTCTTCTCCCTTTGCAATTTTGCTAAAGCCTCTTCCTCCATGCGGAGGGCTTCCTCTTTACCCACAACCCCCTTTGGCTGGGGGACATCCAGCTTGAACCCATTACCACTTGATATCTGGGCCATTCTGTCAACTGAAAGGTGCCATGAGTGTGACAACTTTTAAGTCAGTGTGGCCCAAAGGGTTGCGTGGCAAATCTTTAAACACCTAGAAAACGGGAAAAAGAAAACATTAGGATTAATGACATCAAGACGTGGTCAAACTGGTTCAAAGCAGTTTGTATTAGAAAAATGTTGAGATTATACTAGCAAATCCAAAGACCAGAAATATTTAGCTCGGACAAATCGCGGATCTATGTACATCTGGATGTACATAGAATCTATATCAAATATTGTTTATTGTGTGATATGCATGTCTGATGTCTGTCTATGTATGATATTGCTGTCAATGTAAACTGAGCCTTATTACCCTGCTGTACTGAAAACAAATGGTCATTAAAATGAAAGTAAAGTGACAGTTCACAGAGGAAAATACACAAAAAAGCTTGTTTACATATACAACACTTATACCAAAGCACTTCACAATATGCCACCCACACGCAGGCATTGATGCAAGATGCTGGCCTGATGCATTGATGTATCAGGAGCAACTGGGGTTCAGTAGGAGGTGCCAGGGATTGAACCACCAATCTTTCGTTGTAAGGGATGACCCGCTCTTCCTCCTGAGCCACAGCCACCCAAGGGTCAGCTTTGTTTGTTAACTGGTAGTTCTTTATCTAAGGTTTCCCTTGCTGCTACATGTAACCGGGTTTTGATTGCTTATTGATTGGCATTTGTCACATATGCACAGCCAATAATTACTTGTACTTGTTTCGAAGTCAAGGGCATCAGTTAGGTCAAATAACCAGCACGCAGCGGCTACATTGCCAGCATGTATATGACATTTAAAGTGATCAGCTTGCTCACAGCAAGCTCTCTTCTGTTAGTGCACCTTGACATTGCAAGTTGCACATTGCAATTGTTTAACCAAGCAGCCAGGCTGACCACATACCAAAAAAAAACTAAATCAAACAATTGCGCAAAATTATTTATAACAAGGAGGAGGTGACACATGACTCACACCAGTCATTGGCATGCAGTTAACTTACAAATCTGTGTGCAGGACAGCAACTAACCATTCATTTTCATTATTGATTACTCTGCCAATTATTTTCTCCCATCCCAGGGTGACATCAAACTGCTTGTTTTTCCAGACCAACCCTCAAAAACCCAAAGTTGATGCCAAATACAGAGGGCATCTTCCATTCTTGATCACCCTAACTATTTATGGTTAGCCTACAACAGGAAGGAGCCAAGAGTACCCCACCACGTCTATAACATGAGAAAAACATTGCTGCACAGAGTGTTTTGTGGTCCTGAAATGACACAGCGCCTTCTCAAAGCATCCATTCATCGAACGATCACAGCCCCAGGGTTGAGTGAGTTCCTTCCCTCCCCAGGCGTCACCGGCCTCTCCTGAGCTTCCCCTCCCATTGTGGTGGAGAAGGCTGGCTGTGCTGCCTGGGGCTCAGGCTAGCCTAGCACTATTGTGCAGCTGAGGAATTTGGCATTCTAAGCAGCCCGACGGAGCTCTCTCTCTCTTCCCCTGGCTTTCTCTCACTCTGTTAGCATTATGTTAGCACCATGGCCCAAGATTGTCTTATCAGCTGTGCTAACACCAGCGGGCAGTGACAATGTGGGTGCATTCATTAGGCGTTTGACTAGGAGAGCTTAGTGCCAACTTTGCCAAGAACACAGCTTGGGGATACTAAATGCATTAAAAGAAAGGTCATCGTCTTACTGGCGCCTGCTGTCACTGATGGCTTAATTCTGTGCAGAATTGTCACATGTTCTGACCAAAGTAGTTCATCTGTATATCATTGATTTTGCACACAGTAAGAACCCATGCTCTGACAGATTGAAGCATAGTGGTTAAAGTCACCAGTCCAAAGTCAAAAGGCTGCCAAGGGGTCAAGTTAACAGACACTAAACAGCCGCTACTTCCTGATTCTGTATGTAAACACTGGGTCAATCTGAGAAACCATGTAATGTGATTAAAGTTCATAAACATTAGTCTTGGTTTTCTTGACTGTTTTGCGGAGTAGATCATTGCAGATTGGGAGGATCACTCCAATACAGGTCCAATTCAAGGAAGGCAGAGAAAAGGACAATGGGTTGTATGCTGTTTTAACAAATGAGACTCAACAGGCATCAAGCTACACTACGATAACCAAAACCATGGCTAAACACAGAAGATCCTGAATCAAGATAGCCATATGCTTAAAGTCCATATTATGGCAACAGGAGACATAGAAACCCCACATATGGAGAAAATCCAACTGCAGCCAAGACAAATACTGCAAACTCTATTCCACTACACCATGGCAAAGGCTGGCAGAGCCCAGGTCCAATAAGAGCTTAATTCAACATTTAAGTAAGACATTAGTACTGAGAAGACAACAGCTACCCGAGCCATAGGCCTCCAGTGAAAATGCTTGCGCGAGTGAAAAGATTTAAGGATGCAGAGGTCACATTAACAAATTGGACTCTGGGATTCTGGAGAATTCCCAGATCATTTGCTTGATGGTTTGACAAAACCACCATGATGGTGTTTTTTAATCCTTTACATACAGTTTACTTTAATTTGCCCTTTGGGTAGCTTTAAGGTTGTAAAAGCATCTTATTCCACACTGTCTGACAGCATCACATATATATTCTTTTACAGTGAAAGCAAGTTCAGTGTAAGTGATGGGGGACAAAATCCACAGTCCTTGTTCTGTGCAGAAAATACATTCCAAAGTTTATCTGATGCTAGTATGAGGCTTCAGCAGTCTGAGTTAGTCAAATCAAGATGATATCTTCCAAAGTTAGTCTTTTTAGTACAAAAATGTCCGGGGAAACACAAAGGAGCAATTTCATACTAAAAAGACTATAACTTTGGTAGACTTGACTGACTCAGACTGCTTCAGATAATTTGTGGCATATATTTTTGCACAGAACAAGGACTGTGGATTTTGTCCCCCATCTCTTTCACTGAAAGTGCATTAGGAAGGGATCTCTTAATTACCAGTATGAACAGGAGGAATTATTACAGCAAGAAAAACCTGTTTCAGTGTTTATATGGGCAACTGGCTATTGTTTTAAGACAGACTTCAAAGCTGTGAACGGTGAACCTATCCTTTAATTTAAGATTTGATTTAATGGGACTGAGTGAGAGTTTTGCTAACAATAGCTCTGCAAAAGTGCAGACGTTAGCAATACACTCTACAGCTGATCAAAGTACAAGACAACATCTTTAAAAAAGGAAAAGAAGTAACCAGAGCAAGTTGATGGATTTGTACGGTATGTTCTGTGGGAAAGGAAAAGTCAGGAAAAGAAGCAAAGCAGTAAAACTTGTTCTTTTCTGTACTGGCCTGTCTATTGCTGAGGCTCACCTGTGCAGAACATTAAGTCTATAAAAAGAAACAAAAACAAAAACTGACAGGACCATTTCAGATAACTGGGGGACTGAAATCCTAAATGCTGTTCTGACAACTATCAAATCCTATATTTCTATTCACAAATGCATACAAAGTAGCACTACCTCCAAGCTAAACCTATCTTTTAAACTGTAGGACCTTTAATTGAACACAGAATTGTACATCTGGTGATTGTCATAAGCAGAGGAACATGCAATCACTTCACACACAAGTAGTTCCTATTCAGCTGCTGTGTTCAGAGCAGTGTGTGAGTTTCCTCTCTAGTTAGCTGTCATCTAAAAGAGGACTTGTAATTATTCAGACTATGGTATATAATGTTCATCTCTGCTTTTTAATTAGCTAAAAAGCTCAACTTTTCCTCGTATGACTTTGGGGGGGGGGGAACAGTTTCATCTCAAGTGTTAACGGTTAGCACGGGGATATTGTGTTATCACGTAACATTTTGGAAGACATTCAACCGACAGAAACATGATATGTTTGTCTCAGTAACACAACATGTATGGAGCTAACGCTACAGAACAATTACACCGAGCAGTTTTTAGGCTTTAAAATACATAGCGGTGGACTAACAGATTAGTAAACAACTCGGCTAGCTAGCTAACCTGTCGGCTCACCTGACACCAAATGATGCGTTGAGGGTTATCAATAAGTCGTGTGCGCAGTTTAAAATAGGAGCTAACTGATTGTTAATGAGATAACGGTGACTTTTAACAGTTAATATGAAAGTAATCTAGCTAACTAACCCGGCTAGCCCGAGCAAATGTCACTTCTTGATACTTTTGATGGCGGTTAGAAGTTTAACTTTTGACTTGTTGGATGCTAAGTTAGCCGCTAAACCTAACAAAACGGGACGCAAAATAAGCAAACATATCGTTCACAGAAACATAAAACCGATTGAACATATCAAACAACGATTCATTCCGTGACTGCTCCGCACTTTGAGGGACACTGATTTAATTTAAAAGTACCCAGGGCAACTGCTTTGGTCCTGCCAACTACCCACAACAAGAAAGAAATGCAGGCTTTGACACACGGGAAACGGCCGGAGACTGCGGAGCCGCAACCGCCGATTTCAGGCAACTAAAAGATACAACTTTAACCCGCAGACATTTACTGTGAAAAAGGTTAATTTCTCACCTTTCAGCTGTGCGGTGTTTGGAGCCATTTTTCCTGCAGCTGCATTTTTTCCATCCACTTGCACCGAAGGGACGTCAGTTCCTGTTGAGGAGGTTGGTTGGACGCAGTTGGATATCGTTTTCTGCTTGGCTGGGTCGCTTTACTGAAGATTAAATGGGGAAGCAGCGCCACCGTGTGGACTAAAGTAGTTAGTGTCGAAATAAACGTGTTTATGTAAATTCTGGAGGGATGTACTGAAGAGTTCAGAATAAGTTCAGCATGTTATATACAACATTACATTAAAACTAAAATTATTGTATCAGTAATAAAAAAACAGACTAACATGTCATCCCCTATAAACATACATTTTTCTAATAAATTAATTATTCCCTGACATATAATTGTTTTTTTCAATTACTCACTAGAGATCACACTTTACACACCATTATATGTACTGCTACATCACAGTTTACATGACATATAACCGGTTGTATTGTAATTGTTATCAGAAGTAGGAGGAAAATGTATCAATGTCCAAAATATTGAAAAAAAATATCAATACAAAATAATAACGATGTCCCGTGCTATGGATAGAAACACATCATTATGCTTTTTGTATTTTGACTTACATGATAATGACAACTTTTTATCCAAATTTCATATACATTATACTATTTTGTATGTGGTGTTTTAGTACCCAGTGGTACATTTACTCAAGTACTGTACATAAGTACAGTTTGGGAGTACAGTTTTGGAGACAGGTAGGCTACTTTTTACATCACTAGTTACTATTAAAATGCTGCTTACACAGTAATACATCAGTAATAATTATAATAAACATAATATTACTTTTTAATTCTACTTTTACTTTCTTTTAATGGGGTATTTTAACATTGTGCTGGTGCTACTTTTACTTCAATAAAAGATCAGAATACTTGTACCATGTACCAATCCAGCTAGTACCATGTATAGCTGGACTGTACCAAAGCATAATGTTGTATTAAATGTGAATGAAAGGTACTATAATGATGCAATAATCAAGGCTGAATACGCACATAGGCTACACGACACACACATTGTACATTTTAAATATGCTGTATTTGATGGGAGTTTGGTCAGTTCTTTATAATTTGTGTAACAGTTTCTCTGTTTTGCAGCATTACCAATGCTCAGGTGCACACACCAATTTTGGCCTAAACGCCATGAGAATACAATGGATTACATTAAAACGCGTAATGTTTTCCATCTCAGTTAATTTAATTTGCACTGGCCCTATGGTGTCATGTAAAAATATATAATTATGTGTAATCCGGTTTTAAGATATGAATAATGTTGTGTTTTCTTACATCAAACACTAACTCCGCCCTCGCCGGGGGTTGCCTGAACGCCACGTACAGTTTGTCTCAACGCACCTTAAGCCATGGGTTGACAAATTGATACGCGTTGACTGACAGGCCGAGCGCCCAATCAGCTCTCAACGCGACTGTTTTACAAAGAAAGTATACTTTTTCTGTCCAATAAGAGCGGTCGGGGGCGGGGCGTTGCCATGGTAAACACAACCTTTTTTTTTTTTTTTTTGTAGGTTGTGGCATAGGGGGCTTGTATGGTAGATGACGGCTGTAAACAAGCTCCAGTGAAGCTCAGGCACTTTGGGGAAAGCTAGCACGGTTAATAAGTAAAAAGAGCAGCTCAAAGTAAGTGTCAGTTTACAAGTAAGCATTATTTTACGTGAACGTGTTATTATTATTGTAATTTACAATATATGCTAAGGCTTGTTTTGTAGATTTTCTACATCTAAGGGATAGTGAATTAGCTACCATCTTCATTAAACCATCCTCGCTAAACAACCTGTTCTTTAAATGACACCGTTTCGTCATGTGTTTGTTGTGAATTGTGAGCTACAGGTTCACAACACTCTTTCAAGTTATAAGGCTATGGTAGAGGAATTGATTCAAAGTAAACTCGCTGTGTATTTATTCACAAACACGTGTGTTGCACAGTCCTTTGCTTGTAGTCGAGTGTAGCTTTTGAGATTAAGACTACCTTGCATAACCTTATCCCATATGGTCTCCAGGTGAATTTGAATGGCTTGTACCTCTTTTGCAATGCTTGAAAAATTAAGGGTGTTGTCTTTTGTAAGATTAAAGCACCTGCCCACATTGTACTATTTAGACACACCTAAGAACATTTTCAGTACAATTTAAAAGCTCTATGAGAGACGTACCGTATTTTATTTTATTTTGTTTTCTTCTTTTATGTACCTAACCAGATGGTGAGAGGTAAAGCCTTGGCCCATTGGGGGCTAGTTCTGCTGAGTTTGTGGCTGTGTATCCAGTCAGTGCCTATCAGTGTGGACAAGACCAAAGAAAAGCCTCAAGTGGAGGAACTGGAGCCACCACAGAGTGCTGTGAGTCATATGGACAGTGTCATATACAGGGATATCACATGTAAATCTAGGTCTTATAGCTAATTACACCAAATACCACGCAGTCATCCAAAGGATTTGGGCTTACAGTGTCTCAGACAGGGCTATTTCACATGCAAAGCACACTTGCTTGTGGGCAAAGGTTGACAGGAAAATTACATTCCGTGTATATTAGAGTATTTGCTCAAAACAAACAAGAGCAGGTTAAATTAGGTGCCACTATTCATTAGAAAGAGTTAAGTGACACAAGAGTTTTCCATGATGGCCCTAAGTCATGTTAGATATTAACAAGTTAAATAAGAATTTTAGTCCTCTAAGAAAAAACACTGATGTGTGGTTTATGCTTCAGGAAACTGGGCTGCACTATGACCGCTACCTCAGGGAAGTTATTGAGTTCCTTGAGAAAGACCCCCACTTTAAAGAAAAGCTCAAAAATGCCAACATGGATGACATCAAGGTACGTCTGCATACTTGCTAAACATGCCGCTATTTTGTAATCTCTTTGTTGACATGAACTCTTTGTATTGAACTGTCTGTGGCGTGTTGATTTTCTGCTTGCAGCAAGGAAAACTTTCCAAAGAGCTGGACTTTGTCCACCACAATTTTCGGACTAAGCTGGATGAGCTGAAGAGGGAGGAGATGAACAGACTGCGGATGCTCATCAAAGCCAAACATGACATTGAGGGCGGGAATAGTAAGTATCCTGCATATCTGATGTGTCACTGACAAACTTGTGCTTCTTGAAGTTGCACAAGAAGTTTTGTAACACACATCAGCATTTGGTTCATTGTCGAATATAGGATGTGGCTCGCACACACAGGCACACACAGGCACACACAGGCACACACAGGCATATGATGTAACACAGCACCAGGCCAGTGTGAGCTGCTGAATGAAAAATTCTATTAAATTAGATTAAGAATACATCATTAATGCAAATGTTGTTAAAGAACAGAAGTAAAGGTTGAAGCCATAGCACATCACCTTTTAAAAACATAATGGTCAGAGACCTTACGCAAGTTGGACAGGATGTGTAGAAACATTTTAGAGGTGTTAAATAAAACGTCATTGTTCACTTCCTTGCAGGCCGGACAGTGGACCACCAGGCCCTGCTGAGGCAGTTTGAGCACCTCAGCCACCTGAACCCTAACACCTTCGAGGTGGAGGACCTGGACCGCCTCATCAAATCGGTGAAAAAAAACACCTGAACACTGTTCACTACATAGATCTTTATTGTAGTAGATCTGACTTTTTTTTATGAAGATTTTTTACTCAGCAGCTGTAGTTGTGGCTCTTCACTCCTATAAAAGTTGACTAAGAAGGTGAAAATTCATCAGGTGTAAATCCAGAGTAACACGACATAGCATACGTGAATGAGAACGGGCTTTTGGGGGGGATTTTTTGGCACTGTTGGCAGCCAAAATAAAGAAATGACTGTAGAGGAATAACTGTTGCAGCCTTGATGCATATTGATTGTTCAAGCAGCACAAATAGCTGAAAACTTGCTGTAAGACAACCTTCCACATATACACATGGCAGCCACACACAATCATTAGTGTCAGTACTAGTACGTTATCTTAGATACAGATTTCTATATTTTGTTGAAATTAGTGATTTTTCCTATTTTATTGTCTTAGACCCTTGGATGGGTATGACTTTTTAGCTCATACTGAACATGTTCCCCTACACTATTTGTAGCATCATAGTCATCCCTATAATCACAGTAAAGAACACCTCGCCCCATATTACTGCTATAATTAGGATGAATGAGAGAATTACAGGTGTCAAACAGTGAGCCGTGTTTCTCAGGACCGCTCATTCGTTCTTTTCTGCTGCCTCTGCGTTTTTAGATTTTAGATGTAACAACTTGGAGGCATTCACAGTTTTATGTCCTCTGTTGGAGAGGTCTGGTGCACCAGCAAAACAAAGGGGAAGTGTCGGGGAAAACTGCCTATTCTCATTAAGTTGAACAAAACACAGGAAACACTTACAGGTCGTTGACAAAGATGTATTGTACAATAGGAGCTATCTAAAAGAGACAATACAAGAATACAGCTTTTATAGTATTCTGTAAACAAAGAAACTCTTTTCCATTGGTCAGTGTTACATAGTTCGATAAGTTTAGACCTATAGGAACTTTCCAAAAACATATCAGGACCCTTGATGTACATCTGGAGAGCAGAAAAACATCTCCATATAAGGACTTATTATACAAGAGTCACATTGCTCAGCATACACACGTTAGACTGGGCTGAGTATCAAGACTGGAGACAAGAATTCAACTAAAACTAACTACTTAAATGTAAATACATAAGCATCTAATTTCTAAATATTAATAAGTATACAAGCAAATAGGTGATTGACATATGAATAAATGATAAGCTTTAAGCTTACAACTAAGTTTACTTTCACAGAAGTCAGCTCACTGGGTTTGCATGTCTCACTGGTTTTACAGTGGAGGTTACAATCAAATGCATGCAAACCCTGACAATATTTTGTGTGGTTGTAGTTTTGCGTAATGCCATTAATTTACTATTCTTGCATTGGGAGTGCTTGGTGAAATGCAAACAATACTGATAAATGAGACATAACATTTCTATATAGTGCATACCAGGCGAGTACCTGCAGGGCTGTAGAATAAAGAATTAGCTGCAAGTTCTTCTAACAAAGATCAGTCCAAAGCAAGAGTTTCAGATTTACAAGGACTACCCGGTATAGATTTGGCCTTTTAGGACAATAAAATATGTATTTATAATATCCAAAACATAAAGGGACCAATCTAACATCCCTAGTCAAAATGCATTTTTATATGTAACTATACTGCCCTACAAAGACAACAAACCAATCCACTACAAACCAACAAATCATTTGCTGGAATATGAGACAAACGTTGTCATCTTTACTCTCAGTTTTACTACCCAGGCCATTACTGCTGCGGCGTGGCTCAGTAGGGCAGAAAAGAGGTGTATTGGACCATGATCAGCACCCATTAGTTACTGTCAACTTTTTGTTTTCATTTGTAGGCGACCAAAGACCTGGAGAACTTTGACAAGGACCGCCATGATGAGTTCAAGAGGTATGAGATGATGAAGGAGTATGAGAGGAGGGAACGTCTGAAGGCCATGAGTGAGGAGGACCGCAAGAAGGAGGAGCAGCACTACGAGGAGATGAGAAAGAAACATAGCGACCACCCAAAAGTGAACCACCCTGTAAGACTCCTGCTGTAATGAAGTTCATTCATGCAAACAGAGATTTCAACTCATTTAGTAAAGTAGCATTAAGAAGAATTCTCACTTATTACTTTCACTATCCTCTGTTATATTTGAGTTATTAGTTGGTGGAATTATTAGAATTTTAGGGACTGGTTATTGGAATACAAATAAAATCAGAAGTCAGTCGAGCAGGTTTTATTTAAATGGTCATGGGAGGGTTAATAAGAAGCATACCACAAAGTGATGGTGATGTGCTTGAGGATGAACTGACACCTACCATGGTGTGTGTGCAGGGCAGTGAAGACCAGCTGAAGGAGGTGTGGCAGGAGGCAGACGGTTTGGACCCAGAAGACTTCGATCCCAAGACCTTCTTCAAAATGCACGGTAACCAGAGCCCATATGTGTCTAAAGAGCCAAGAACAACTAACGAATAACAGAGGTTGCCACTGTTAGCGCTCTAAAATATACAGCCAGTGACCATAATAATAATCTAGTGACAATTTTGTTCCCTCATCAAGAAGGGAGCTTTGTGGCCGAGTGTGTTGTGCATAGACCAGTGGTCTATTGAGCACCGTATAGCTTAACACATTGTTGACATAATATTAATTTGATATGCCTGCGACACAACTATGTATGGATGAAATGATCTGTTCATTCCGGTCATTTGTTTTGAATTGCAGACAGCAATGGAGACGGCTTCTTCGATGAGAGCGAGCTCGAAGCTCTCTTCACTAAAGAGGTATTTATGTTTATTTATTTATGTCTAACTGCCCTGGTTCTGCATGTTTTAGGATAATGTAATGTACAAATTAAGAAGGGGGTCAAATATGTATCTGTATGTGTCCTGAAGCTGGAGAAGGTGTACAACCACGATAATGAAGAAGACGACATGGTTGAGATGGAGGAAGAGAGACTGCGAATGAGAGAGCACGTTATGAATGAGGTGAGGCCACCACAATAACAGAACAGATATGGAGGCTCTCTCATGCCCTGATCAGGCCCCACAAGTGATACAGGCATCCTTTGAATGCAGTCGGTAAAGAAATCTGACTTTTTCTATTGGAAATGTTTAAGTTTAACTATTTAACACCAGGACATAGTTCCAAGTGCATTGCCCCTCCATGTTTAGTCAAAAGTGCTGTATTGGTATCTAAAATAAAAAAATTTTTAGCTAACACCCTTCAGTTAAAGCACCCCTACTGATCAGTCAGTTTGTTTTTTAAACACTGGATTACAGTGCAAAAATACATTATCCATCCAAGCAATGCCAAAATCGGACATCACTCGAATTGTCATTATATGTCAAATGGACACTGTTCCTCACACTTGTGCAGACATTATCAGTGGTGCAAGATGGGATAAAATGTGTTGTGCTAAACAGCACCTGCAACAGAGGCAGTGCTTTAGCAGGGAGTTGAAAGGTTGAGGCTTTCTCCTGAGCAGCTGTGGCCAACGATTCATCTTGAAGACCATTTATTGGGCCTGCCGTTGATTAAAGCAGCTTCGTGTGTTGATGTTCAGGTGGACACCAATAAAGACAGACTTGTGTCACTGGGCGAGTTCATGGCAGCCACAAAGAAGGAGGAGTTCTTGGAAAAAGAGGAGTGGGAGGTAAGGGCTGGATTTCATATAAAAGTCTGATAGATGCAGACAGAAATCTGACTTCTCAAGAGGTTTCTCTTGAGAAGATGATGATATACCAAGTTGAGTCAAGATTTGGTTGACCTTGCTGTCATGTTAGCCTGTTTTATCAATATTAAATTTGACTAACCATCAATTGGAGACCTACTCTCTCTTGACACTGTAGTTGGCTGGTGAAATCATAAAGTAAAAGTCATACAAATGCAAGGTAGTAAACAGTTTATTTAAGACTGACGTTCCAAAATCGGCTATCTACCATGTGACAAAAGTTGACAGGTGCCGTAACGTTTTATCATCTGAAATTCTTATTATTATTGATAATTCAATACATCCTATAATTCCCTGCCCTCCACAGACTTTAGATCAAAACCCCCTTTACACTGAGGAGGAGCTGAGAGAGTATGAACAGCAACTGGCCAACGAGGGGAATGACATCAACAAGAAGTCGGCCGAGCTGCAGAAACAGAGGGAGGAGCTCGAAAGGAAAGAGGAAGAACTTAATGCTCAGAAGTTTGGGCTACAGCAGGTGAATTAAAAAAAAACAAATTATTTGCAGGTGATCAGGATTTCTTCCCTGAATAGTCTGCAGTCGCTTGACAGGTGCATTAGATGGAGTAATATCCACACTAACCCATAATTCAAATTACTTTAAATATTTCCTGATAGATGATATGCATGTGAGATATTCTGTGCACGTACAGCACCACTTACTGCTGCCGAGTTTCAGATGCAGAGGAAAGGTTAAAGCAAATTAACCAAGATTCAGCTACTTTTATCATGGTTCAGGGGATATAAAGGCATGTCAAACTGTAACGTGTAGTTATGGTAGATTTGTGTTCTTACAAAACATTTACGTTAATGAACTGAGCAGAGGTTTCCCACTTATTTTGTGATGCTCTAACGTTTTCCATCTTGTTTTCTTTGCTCAGGCAGTAGAAGAAATGGAGAGATTAAAAGCCCAAAGCTCAAAAGCTGAGGTCAAATGTGAGTATCACATTGCAATGATTGTTGTCTAACCTCAATTTAACCAAGGAGAGTTGACACACAGACTTTTACAGTAACACACACAGTTAAAGGGGTACTCCTGCCATTTAGTATTGCACTTCTATAAAGCTGGACTCACAAGAGACATTAAAAAAGAAGAGTCACACTCAAAGAAACAGAGGCCAAGGTCTCCTGACTTTTAATCTCTAGTATGAATTATGCTCCAAAATTTCTTCAACCTACAATTCCCACAATGAGGCTCATGATATTTCATTTCATTGCAGCTCCTGTAGCTGAAGGTGAACACGCACCAGTAGTACCAGGAAACAGTCAACCACTGCCCCCTGGTCACCAGCAGCCAGATGTACCAGTGCCCGGACACTCTTAGCAGGCCTCAATACTCTGTGTGCTGTATGAATGCCAGTGAGTGTGTGTGTGTGTGTGTGTGTGTGTGTGTGTGTGTGTGTTTGCCTTGTCATGATTCCAGTTTTCCATTTTTTTGTTTAGGATTTGTTTTTTTTTGTTTTTTTGTTTTTTTAAAAACCACTTGACAAAAAAAAAAAAAAGGCCTAAATATTAAAAGCACATAAAAAATAAGGCTTCAGACTTAGTGCCAGTGCCCATTATGCTCGATTCGGCTGCATAAATCAGACTTGAAATGTGGAGCCTGTCCAGGTTTCTTTGTGGACAATCAACTCTTTTGTTTTTGTTGTTTTGATCTATGATCACAAGGACTCTGTTTCTCTCCGTTCTCCATGGGAAGTGCTTTGTGGGTGAAATGGGGAAGGCTTCCAGCCTGGTTAGTGAATGTTTTGTTTAGTGCACACTGTAGTTAATTGTCACTGATACTGTTACTTATAGGAAATACTTTATTTATTTATTCCATTAAAGAGAGCCAATTATTTCAGAGAAATGAATGTCAGAAACTAAACTTTAGAGTTTATGTAGTGCTGCTGGCTAACAAATGAAATGTATTTTTATGTACTAATGTATGAATAATGTAATCAGCACATTTACTTAGAAGAGCAAACATTCTGGATCCATAAAATATTGTGCTTTCTTTAATAACTTGCATTTCACTATGTTCATTTTCACATTTGTTTTATGGTTTCATTTTAAAATGTGACAATGTATATGGGTGTAAAAAATATGCTATCAATCAATATTTCAGTATCTCCTTAACTGTTTAATATAAGTCCTTAAGAGGACTCCAGACTGCAACAGCTACCCACAATTCTCTTCAGCCATCATTTTGTTTTTCAGACCTTTTGCAGTGAAAAGCTAATTAGCTTTATTTTTTATACCTACACAAAATGCATATTCCTTCAGTTGTCTTTTCTAGCTGTTGTCTCCTTTGAACCAGGTGATTGAAGAAAATATTTAGTTTACATTTGAAGTTACATAAATTATATATTGAAATCTTTGAATTGAATATAATTGTGCTGGTTGAGAGTGACCACTGTATGGATTATAAACAGGTTGTGTTTGTGTGTCAGTGCTTGCGAGTGTCTGAATTTTGTCATTTTTCATGATCGAATACTTTTAATTTATTTATTCTCTACATCACTGTACATGAAACTGCAGCAGGTTGATTTTGACCTTGTCTCTGTCACAGGAGATGGAAAACCTGAACAGTCACATGGTCAAAAACTGTCAACAGATAAGAGAGACAGAATAAGGACCCAAAGATAATTCATCTTTTGAGGAAGTGAGATACAATATGCCATTTTCTTTTATTTACTTTTTCACCCTGTTCAAAGAGCAGTTAAATCTGTTCACCACCCAACTCCTGAATTCATGAAACTGTTGTACAAGGTTTGAATGTGGACAATAAAGTGAATGAGCTTGCAAATTTTAAGGTTTGCGTCTCTTCTTTTTAAAATCATACACATCGGCTCACTGATTATCTAAAAAACACAATCGTATTCAAACCAGAATTCAAAATGTACAAACATTGTGGGATCCAAAGGGAAAACAAAAGTAGCTCTGTGATAAAGACCTTCCAGGCATACCTTGAGTCCTTTGTTGACAAAATGACAACACATTTATATCAGCAGCTGTCTATGAATGAACCAAAGGGTAGAAAATCATTCTCGTCCATACGAGTCATTGAAGCGCTCGATGAGGTAGGCCCCNCCATCACCTTGGCACAGAGTTTAGCCAGGTGATCTTTAGACACAACCTGAAAGGGAAAAGAACATTGACATCAAAAGAGAGAGCTAGTTTTTATCCAATATTTGATGTAAGTGACAAATGGTCTACTTGAGCAAATAAGTGATAGCACAAGATGAACTTGATACATGTTAAATCAAATGAGGCAATCTAACTTAAGTCCTTAGTTGACAGAATCACTTCTGTTTTTAAGATCTATACAATCAGGACTTTCATTTCTGTTTTCATCTGCTGTGTGGGCTTCTAAACATGTGAACGGCTGCAATTGAATAGATCCTAAATTTTGTTTTATTTAAAAAAATTTTTTATATATATATAATATATATATTTCCTGTTTACTGTATTTGTGTCCTCTAATTCTAGAACGCCAGCTCAGCATTTCTATCAAGCATTACTGTCTTCCTCTGTGCAGAGAAATGCTGTGCCGATTTGATGTTCATTGCCAAAGAGGGCAGGAAGCACAAACTGGGGCCCCTGCACCCAGCTTACAACATGCTGCAGATGCAAGTGTTGTAACTGATATAACCTTGTTTGGTAGTTTGATTTGGGGATTGTGGGATCCAAAGGGAAAACAAAAGTAGCTCTGTGATAAAAACCTTCCAGGCATACCTTGAGTCCTTTGTTGACAAAATGACAACACATTTATATCAGCAGCTGTCTATGAATGAACCAAAGGGTAGAAAATCATTCTCGTCCATACGAGTCATTGAAGCGCTCGATGAGGTAGGCCCCTGCTGTAACCGGAGGGTATTTGTTGGAGCCGTCGCAGCAGGTGATCAGAGCGGCATCATCCGGGTGGACGAAGAAGGCCAGAGACTGACGTGTGCTGGAGTCTCCAGCAGGGGGCAGCAACACTCGGTGGAGCTGGGGGACAGGGGACAACTGCAATAAGAAGCTGTCACACTTTTACATTATAGAAATCCTACTTTGGTGTCACTTAAAGTGTAACTACACCCTCCCTCCCAGCTAATTAAAAAAAAAATGCAACGAGTGAGAGAACAACACCTGTAGGATGCGTGGCCTCGTGGCTCCGTAGTGTGTGGTTCAGAGGACACGGGGGACACTGACACTGATTAGTCTTTCTTTAATATAAATTTTATGACCCAACCGGTTGACTCTATGTCAGCATTGGCCTTGCAGGTGCAGGACAGAATTGAAACTGTAACAAACTGATGGCGTGTTGAGACATTTTCAACCCATGAAATGCCATTTTTTATACATTTGGTATGATATGTCAATATTAACACCAGCATTGAGCATTGATTCATTTAGTTTA
This sequence comes from Maccullochella peelii, assembly GCA_002120245.1. Lineage (NCBI taxonomy): Eukaryota > Metazoa > Chordata > Actinopteri > Centrarchiformes > Percichthyidae > Maccullochella > Maccullochella peelii. The sequence continues at coordinate 65,804 of LKNJ01002690.1, forward strand.
CAGCTCAAAAAACACATTTCAGTTTGGAGAACCTCTTTAATTTTTATATCTGATGGTATTCCTATTATTCTCCTTTAATAGTTCTAGTTAAGCTGAGATTTGTATCATCCTAACATTTCTTGTTCTCGTTCTGTAGGGATGGCCACCTCTTAATCGCACATCTCCATTTTTTTTTCAGTCATAATGAAGTGAAACAAAATGGCTATTTAGTCTCAACTCACCACAGAGACAAACAGATCGCTGGTCCAGCGCTGCATCAGGTCAGCGATATTGATAAGGACCGCCCCGGGGATGCTGGGAGCACAGATGAATTCACCTGAACTTCTACGCACCTGAAGGTTAACAAGTGTCAGATGGATTACATGCCTGTAACATACATCAACAACAACAACAAATTTCCAGTTTCTCCACTTTTGTCGGTGGTTTTTACCTGCAGACCTTCAGAGCTCTGAAACAACAGGGTGATGCTGCCGTAGTCCGAATGCTCTCCACATCGCACCTGACCCTCCTTGGCTTTCTCGCTGTTTAATGGTGGGTAGTACAGCGACCGCAGTGTTGTGCCATTCTCATCAGCTGGAGGAGACAACACCACTGTTAAAACTGGCCTGGTATATTAGTATCACAGGAGTTTAAAATGGGCGCAAGATTAAGAACTATACTGGGAGTTATAGTATTTTTGGCTGTGGTATAAGAACAAGAAGGTACTTTAAGGCTTGGCTGTCTGAGGATATACTGTATGTTGTTCCAGTAAATATGAGCCTGTGAAGTACACAGAGGGTCTTATCTGTCTTCCAAGATGATTATTGGTTGGTTTTGTGTTGGAAACTGAACTCTGAGTTTATTCTTTACTCATTTTACTTATCTTTAACGCAGTTGTTACCTGTATTATCTCTAATA
>LKNJ01002691.1:5537-66966 GCA_002120245.1 Maccullochella peelii
CCCCCCCCCAAAAGGGCACTACACGTTATATTAACGTAAGCCCCGAGGAACACTGCATACTGTGAACTTTTGCACATTAGATCCTCAGCAAATATTTTGCACATCCTGCACTAACTTGTATAGCTCTCCATATTCATATTATCATTATTATTGTATAGTGTGTTTTGTTTCAAATTTTATCTTATTTCACTTATTTATAATTCTTCACATTGTTTACAGTGAAATTCTCTATTTGACATTTGTATACTTGCTTTTTCTTTATTATGCACCAATTCACCAAAGCAAATTCCTTGTATGTGAAAACCTACTTGGCAATAAATCTGATTCCGATTCTGATTCAGTTTGGCCCATGTCCCATCTGCTAACATGGAGGGGGCGGGGTTTATGACCTATACTGCAGCAAGCCACCAGGGGTCGATCCAGATGTTTTGCTTCACTTTTGGGGAGCTGTCATGCTGTCCATCTTTATATACAGTCTATGGTCTAGACCCAGGCAAGCTTTATGGTAGAAAACGTCGAAAAGGTTTGGATACATTTTGGATGTGAGTTAGGTGAAGTCAGTATTGAAAACTGTGTGAAACTGAAAACAAAAAATAAAAAAACAGTGTTTGTGTTCTGTGAGAGGAGCAGCATTAGTTGTTCATTTCCATCCGTGATGGTTTCAGGGGACCTGAACTCTGAACTGTGGCGCCACTTTATTCTTCACAGCACCTGTTCTCCTGAGACCCTGTGGTCAGACAGATTACACGCAGTCCCATATGCAAACAGTGAACACAGAGCGCTGCCCGAACATGATAGAAATATAAAGGGAGGATGGAGCTGGGTGGAAAATAATAAAGTTGTATTGAGTGTGTAACTGCAAGTAAACAGGCAGCAGTCTTGATGGGCACACAGGGTTGTTTTTCTCTGTGGTTTGTTGTCACTGTGTTTGGAGGAGATTCACAGCAGCATGATTTAAGATAGACCTGTCAGCATGGAGACACACAGACTGCAGACAAGCATGCAGCTATGCCCCGCCAACCACAATGCGCACACACATACACACACTGCATAACATCTCAGTGGCTTATGCAAATTGAACACTATCTCACACACACACACTCTGACATACGCAGCACAGCAGAGTGTCTCGGTGATGGTTTCTGTGCCCGAGGCGAGGCGCTGTAAAGAGAGCAAATGCCATTTGAACGCTATTTACAACACTTGAGTTGGGACGTTTTCAAATAAACACCATCTCGACAGTTATCAGCTAATGGCAGTCAGGCAGGAGATGTGGAGCGGAGCCAGACAACAGCAGCATGTAGATGCAGAATGAAGACATCCTGAGAATGAAGTGTTCCTCTCTCCCCTCCCTGTGAGTCCATCACGAATGCTGCAGAGCTTAGCAAATGTCAGAGGGGAATTTAAGGGTCTAACTGGAGTGCATGTCATGCCAGGAATGGATGTGGGAAACTATTTCTTCACCTACCAGTTTGTTCAAGAGCTGAGGCTGAAGAAAGGTGTTAAAGTGCCAAACAGGAGTTATGCCAAGAGCTGCCAGTTTGTGTTTAATGAGAAAAACAGATCTGAGCTTTGGCATTCCATGCATACTTGATAGTCTTTAGACAAGTTTTCATGGCTTATGTAGAGCTGATGTAGGCTAAGTGGGAAGATGAAATGCTACAGGACAAAGTATATGAGCTATATTTTGAGAACATCACTGATGCTGTTGAGGTTAGAAAGTAAAAAGTTAAGAAATAACATCCAGTACCTGCTCAGACATAGTTTACCTTTTTGTTGTCTTCACCAGGATATGATTTCCCAACGTGGATCCATGTAGCACTGATGATGTAGAATGACATCACTAAATCCAATCCAATAAGTTACCTGTTTACACATTGCAATCAATTGGACAGGAACTCTCTGACTCTATGTCCTCTTGGTTTGCTTGTAAAAGGTCAGTGTGAAAGAGACCGAAAAGCCTGTCATACTGATAAACAGCAGCTAGAGGGATTTTTCACAACCATACAACCCAAAAGTTCTATTAAAGCTGGGGTAGGCAAAATCTGTGCAACCTATGCAAAACCTTGCGCCTCTCTCTCATATCTCATATCACTCCACTAAGCCCCTCCCAACAACTTCGACTGGCAGCAGAAGGAATCGCTTGTCCTGCGAAACCTCATGCCTTGTATGGCTCACTCTCGCCGCGACGTGTCTTTTCAAAGACGCCCCTCCAGCGCTTCGCCTCCGCAGAGCAGAGTGCCCCAGGCTTCAGAGGCAGCTGCAAACAGCAGAATGTGGAAGTTCTTCACAAGTTGCAGGATTTTCTGCAGGATTTTCCGCCATTGAATCAGGCTTTCACCGTCTGAAGGGACGTGCATGCGCGTCTGCATTTGTAGCTCAGCCAATACGAACACGCCGTCTCTCTGAAATGACCTGTGATTGGCCAAAGTCTCCTGTCACGGGATAGATTTTCTGTTTTCTGAAGCCTGAAAACAGAGCCAAGAGGAGGGGCAAAAGTAGAGGTTTTCTCTCAGACCACTTGAATTACAAGATGCTGGACGGTTATTAGGGGATTTTTGCCCAATGACGCCAAAAAAATAGTGCCTACCCCACCTTTAACTGGTTAGAACTTTGGTGTGTTTTCGTTCACAGCCCGGGTCCTTTGCTGCATGTCCTCTCTCTCCCGCCTTTCCTGTCTTTCTTCTGCTGCCACTAAATAATTAAGGCAAAAATGCCCCAAAAATATCTTAAATAAAGGTGATGATATGTCAATGTTGTCATGTATGTCAAAAAAGTTATTGCAGGTTTTAGTAAAGGTAGCAATACCACTATGTGAAAATATGCCATTGCAAGTTACTACACAGTCTACATGGTGCTCCCCAAAACCTGTAAACAGGTTTTAATGTGTAAAATCGGAAGAACTCTTTCCCTTTACATAAGAGTACATTAAGTATTATCAGCACAATGTACTTTTTAAAGTAAAAGAACTCAAAAATGGTTCCTGTGTCATCATCATCATCATCATCATCATCATCAGTGTTATCATTGCTGAGGCATTAATGTGGAGACAGAATTTTACTGTTGAGCTAATTTGAACTTGATTTTACATACTGCTGGTTAGTTTAATCTGTAACAAAGCATCCCATGTCATATTTTTTAAATTAACACATACACACACACACACACACACACACACACACACAGGACCCAGCGTCACAGGGCAGTAAACCATCCACTACTCCACCACCTTACGATGTGGCTTTCAGCCTGTAGTGTGCAACAGTGTAAATCCTGTTTCCACACTTGAGACCAAAATATGGGTTATGGCAGAGAAAACTTTGTGATCAAAGGATCAAAATGAAGGATTTTGCCATTCAAGAACTCTGTTCTGAATGTGAAGCATGCCAGAATAATGGAAGACAAAAACTTTGAGTGGAAGCCACGTAACCAATAAGAATTTATTGTCACAAGCACAATTTGTTACACAAAAATAATGGGTCACATTTACACAATTTATACAGGTCTAGAACTCAATGTACAATTAACAGACTAACTAAATACCAATAGTTAAATATGTACTCACATTGCACACAATATCGTTAAAACCTACACAAAAAACATGTACTGTGTGAAAGTAACACGAGTCGACATAAAAATCACATTATTTACAAAAAACATCCATTTGAGATCTTTAGCAAAAGGACTCTCTGTTCAAGGTTCTCCCATCCGTCTGTCAGAGACATTATACAATCTATCATGTAAAAGCTCCCCCGCTAGAAAGTATTATTCAGTCTCTTAATAGTTGAAAAGATTATAAAGTAATAAAGTCAAGTAGCCAGAGCTGAAGAACACCAAATACACTAGTAAATACTGCACTTTGCTTGGACGGTATGGCGGTTTTTCCCTTTTAAAGCAGGCTGGTGAGATTAGCAGTTATCTTCATGAAGTGCACTTTAAGCCTTAGCTTAGCAACTGTCTGCAATGAGTTTTTTTTTACTTTTAAAATTTTGTTTCATTTATACATTGAATCCTTCTATACTCGCATCAGGGTTTTCTCTAGAGTTCTGGACATCACTACATATAGGTTACACAATAAGGTTGAAGGAGAGAGTGAGGACAGCAGCAGCTGGAGATGAGCAGCTCCTCCTCCATACTGCTGCTGTTTGGCAGAGTCGGCGATGGTGTGCAAAGAGCTGCACCAGGAAGATGGAGCATGGAGCTGGATGTGGGAGCATGTGGTGTTGGGACTTCCCGGCATGTACATCACTAGTGTTGTCGACTGATGCTCTCTACAATCACAGCAGGTTTTACCAGAGGAGGTGATTTATTGGTCTTACTGTACTGTGAGTTGTGGCATCTTGTCTGGATGGACACCAGGGGCCAGCAAAAAATAAACTATGCATTCAGTCTTCAGCTGTCTCACAGTGCTGTGTGTCCACTTTGTTCTGTCTTTTCTCTCAGTCATAGTGAAATTATGTCAACGTGATCTCATGGGATAGCGTATAAAACTTTTAAGTTGCGTAAAATGGCGAAGGGGAAAAGCAAAAAACGGTTGTGATCACAAGTTATTCATACGCCGTTTGGTGAGACCAGGTCATAAACCAGACTTAATTTGGCACTGATAACATCCCCTAATAACATTAAAGCAGCCTCTGTGTCACATTATGTACCGATACATGGGAGCTGTGACAGCCTACTGACTGGTCAAATGTATGACCCACTGTGTTATTGCCACATTGCCGTTTGAACTGGGTGACCGTATATTAACCGGTGTTTTGAAGTAAAGTGGACTGTCGGTTCACACATCTTTACAGTAACTGTTACTGTATGGGACTGTTGAGACTGTGATGAGACCTACAGCAGCATGTGATGATGTGCTGCTCACACTCACTTTCAGCTCTACAGGCACGATGTAAAATGTGTCGAGGTACAGTACACATATTCATCTAAAACAAACAAACAAAAAAACCCCCTGCAATTTTCAACGTGCACAGAGCCAGACAATGTTTTGCAATAATTTCCTCCTCAGTCACGATCACAGTTGAGCAAGAACTCTGACAACTTAGGGCAGGTTTTTCTGGAGTAGTACAGGCACAAGTACAGCTATAATTACCTGACTGACCTCCTCTGGTCATGCTAACACTGACTGCAGAAAGCTTAACAGTGACTCCACCATTTGTTCAAAGAGTTTGAGACAATGCCCATCATTGTGACGACAGACAGAGAGCTGATCCAGGTTGATCTGACAGCAGTGTTCCTCCTCGCAGCGATGAGGTATGTGTATGTTCACAGATACATACTGCAGGCGATGGAGCCCAAACATTAGTGCACTGTGTGTTTGTATGTGTGCGAATGACATTCACCGTGCTGCACATCAGCTGTGTGTTGGTGATCCAGCAATATAGAAAAATGAGACAACGTGAGAAGAGATGAATGCAAACATCAGTCCAGGTCTGAGAGGGAGAGTGGTGGAGTGGGGGGTGTTACTCAGAGAAGGGTGGGAACATGCCGAGGTCAGCGAAGTCCTCGATGTTGTAGTTGGCTGTTCCCTGGGTGGGATCTCCAGCCATGGGTAACATGTCCTGCAGAGACACAGAGGGAGGAGGGGATCCAAGTTCAGAGGTGTGCTGAGGACACACAGCTCTTATCAGACGTATCACATATCTGTGTACACTGGTCAGCAGCCAGCAGCTAGAAGACGCTCTGACACACTACAGGAGTGTGTGTCTGAGTGTGTATGTTACCTGGAAGACTTCTGTCTGGCTGGGGTTGGGGTGTGTGTGCTGTTCCCCAGCCTGCTGGGAGTGATGCTGGTTCTGCCACTGGGACCAGACCTCACTGGGACGACCCTGGAACTGGGCCCCACTCTGACTGCTCTCCCCTGACACATCTGGAAACACACACAGGGTCACACTCATACATGAGACCAGCTCTGCAAAAAAAAGAGGTCCACAGCAGTGCAGTTTGACTGATTACATATCTAAGCTAGAATTAAATCATTCAAATTTATCCAGAATTTCTTAAACGCAATTTAACCAGACCTTGATGTGATGAGTATCTACTACAACAGTTTCTTGAGTGTTGTTAACATTATTACCACCAACACTGCAACTGTTATCCTGTGTTATCATTTGCTTCATTATGTTTTAACTTCATTGTTCAGTACATGCAACTTTTTCAAACTTAATTCTTAAATTCAGTCTTATAATAAACTAGACAAGCTGACCATCCTTTTTGTAAAACCATTATTATTATGACCATTATTCCCTGATGCACAGATATGGAGTGTCAACCACTTCTTACTAACAGCTCACTATTTTAAAAAAGAAATTGTCACACTATTTAATTGATAATGTCTAGTTAATCTTGTCTGTCATTTGGTTATTACATTCTATGTTGCTTTATCCTCCTCTTGTATTCAAGTCTTTCCTGGGACAAGTTCCACTGTATGTACTGTTTCACTTTAGTTATCTGTCTTTTAGCTTTCTTGCTTAATCAGTGCTGAAACGATTAGTTGATTAAGCAATTAGTTACTGACTCATAATTAATCGGCAACCATTTTGATAACCGATTAAGTCAATTACAGAGCAGCAATGCCAAAAATTCAGTGGCAGGAAATATAATAAAATGTTTTGGACGGCTGGTCAGACAAAGCAAGTTATTAAAAGACGTCCCCTTGGGAAACTGTAATAAGCAATTTTCACTTAACATTTTATGGACTTAATTATATATTGAGTGAATTAATTAGAGACAAGGCTTTATATGTAATGTGCCCCGTTTTATAAAGATTTTTTCATATTTTAGTTAGAAGGTCTCAGTTTTCTAATGGGCTCCTGTTTTAATTTGCTGTTAATGAAATGTAATATGTTTTCCATGTTTACCTGTTGTCTTGATAAATTCAGTTTAATATACCACATACCACAGTATATCACATTTCCACAACAACTCCATCAGTACAATAGTCAGGTCATACTGACCAATCTGCTGAGAACACTTTTTAACAGAAATACTGTTTTCATTCACTTGCTAACTCCAATCACTTCTACTTTGCTGTTTTTTTAAATCCGTGCTAAGCTACTGTCAATATAACTCTACAGTTTCTGAATAGTTTTTCCATTAAAAGCCTACCAGGAAAGGGAGAGAATATGCTGTTTGATTTTCTGCAAGGCTTTCAATGTGATACATCTGCAAGTGTTGAGTTTAATTGACAGTAGTTTAACATGTATAGAAAGAGTGTCAAAGTAAAAACAATTGCAATGAATTAGTGAGGACACTGAATTTATGTAGATAAAATGAGCCGATTCTAAGGATCACTATCGGGGCCGAATACTGCATATCTTAATGCATTGGTATGGGCTACAGTAAAGCCAATCAAAATCAAATGCCAATCCTTTCTTTACTGTGTTTTGTCCACCTCAACCTGCTAGTGTTGCAGCGCTGCTCTCCTTTCCAACAGTCTACAATGCAAGCATTTTGCTCCATAAGTGAGTGAAAAAAGCGTGTGAATGTGAAAAATGATTTGGGCGCACCGGTGAGTGATTTGGTATTCTGACCAAACTACATACAAATACAAATTTTATCTGACGTACATAGTTTATGAACGTTTAGAGTCATATAAGTGGCATTTCCTTGATACAATTAGTGTGAAATTTAGGGTGAACTTGTTGGGGTTTTTAAACTGCAGAGTAATGCATCCACTGTTATTTATTACAAAAATATGTACTGATAAAACCATTTGGTTCATAGGTCTCTAGAAATAAAATTGCAGTGTGGATGCATTATTCAGCAGAGGTGTTTTTTATTACCTGTACCAAATCTAGCAGCTACACCTGTTATTTCAATGTGCCAGATACACACTTATTCAACATTGCATACCTTCTGCTGCTATGTAAATATAAGTATCAGATTGGCCTCGGTGTTGACAGATACCCAATATTAAAGGATGTGGATCCAGACCAGGGCAAAATAAAAAACCTGATCAGGACATCCCTTTAGGAGATGTTGCATTTGCCTCATCAGCAAATTAAAACAGGAGCAGCTCAGAAAACAGTGAGGCTTCTTACTAAAATATGATCAATTATTCTAATATGAACAGGGAAAATTAGGAATAAAGGCCTATCTCTAATATAAGCCCGTTTCAAATAAAGGCCAGGTTCTCTGCAGCTGCAAGTAAAGAAATACCCAAACTCTATTTGAGAATTTATGGTAGCAATCTGATAGAAGTAGTAGTATGAGCTTGATGACTTTCCTCTTGTAATTCTCTCTCACTCATGCACCAACAAATACATTCCCTCACTGACAATGCTGAGCAGCAGCTACACACTTCTACACAAAATATTAATATAGACATGCACACACATACACACACTCTCTCCCTGCGAGGCTGTTTTGAGAGTCTACCGAGTACATTACAGCAAACCAGATTGATAAGCTGTCTGCCTTCCTCTGCAGAGGAACATTCTTGCCGTTTCACAATAATAAACAAAATGCTCATCTCATATTCACGCAGATACACAGATACAAGAAAGAGGCTGAGGCTGAGGCACTGAACTTCTAGGGGATTAAAAACGAGTGTCTCCAAGAGTAATGTGTAGTAAGACAGCAGAGGAGATGAAGTGTTAAGAGTCTGTGTAGGAGGTTGTAAATGAATGTGTCCTGGGGATAAAGCAGATATTGAGTTTCTGAGGTCGATCTGCACCATTAAATGCACTATTAAACACTATGGTATATGTAGCCAGACACACACTCACTGGGAAAGATTAGTCTTCAACAACATATTGTGTAACACATTTATATGAAGTAAAGGCGCATGAGTACATTGTGTACTTATTTTGTTTATGTTAAATTTACCTGAGTAACAAATTCCCTAAGCAGTCTGGCATATGCCACCTGAGTAATTACAGACATTTTCAGAGTAATTGTAGTTGATTATATTATCAAATGATTCAATTTTGACATTGCACTAAAGATGTATCTTGTATCTTTTGGTTCCACCCACCTTGCCTGGTAAACGACCACTTCTCTCAACCTCCATAGCCTCAGTTTGTAACACAGGCTTTCTGTTATAATTGTGTTAAGATACCCAAGTGATGTCACTTGAGTAACTGTCAATATCAATTTATTTATTTAACACTGAAAAACCTGAAAAAAAAAAACGATTATATGTTTCTTCCCTTGGCACACCCAGCACACCATAATTTAACAATGTGATTGGCATGTAAATAACAAGAGCTTTACCTAATCTAGAAACGAACAAATATATTTTTCATATATAAAATAATTTGGGCCCACCTCTACTTAGTTTAGTTTTTTTACTACAGATGTATCAAACAACCATTTAAAAACCTCCGGAGACCCAGTTAGCATCTCAGTAGAACGCTAATATTCCTTTGCCAGAAAGATGCATTCATTTGCAGTCAAGACTGAAATTATAAATTCCCTAATCAGGAGTCAAACGCTGACTTGAAGCTGACTTTCAACTGTGCAATGTCAGAGTCTCCCAACAGCACATAAACCCCCATTCACATGCCCACAGCTTGGAGTCGACCACAACAAACACGTTCTCAAGCCACTGTCAAATGGTGCTATTGGGTTTCTAACAGGCAGGATTTGAACGGGAATTTAATGATGCTCAGCATTTTGCTATTGTGTGAGTATACTCAAGGATGCAGACAACTCAATGCAGGCAATCTGACACATCATTTGTGCCAGTTTGTCAGTGGAAAAATACTTCTTTACTAAGTAGTGTTCAGAAGCACTTAACAGATGCAACCTTGCTGTGTTATTCATGGCACTCATAAAAAGGCTGTTAACGCAGTGTGAGGTGAGAAAAAAGCTTTGAAAGCTATACAGAATAATGTATATTAATGGTGGATGGAACCGTTCATGAGTGAATTTGACTGTCTGCTTTGCTTCCCCATCCATGTAATTACCTCTGTACCAGGAAAAAATAAATAAGCCAGTAAGGCTAGAAAGCAAAGAAATGGCTTTCCTAATTTAAGTGAATACATGGAGACTGTAATGGTGCCTCACATTTGTAGTTTACCCTGCTTTCCACATGATATCACATTTTACAGTGACAAGAGGTCATGGGAAATGATGGTCAAACTATAACTCATATGTCACAGCGTCCAGAGTTGCACTTGTGACAATAGGCATTTTCAGGCTGGAGGAACCCTCACCTTTTTATTGTGTTCTCACTGCAAGAACTGGGGACGATCGTAGTTATTAGAACGTCGTTTTGAGGGACTTTTTTTTAGCTCCTACTTCAGAGATGGTACTCTCCCAGCACAACAGGAACCTTGAGTGACGTACGTGTACGTTGATTGGAACACATGAGCCAATGTTGCACCGGCAACCGCCATCTTTAAAAACCTGAGTAACAGCTCATAATGGTAGCCTTAAAAAATGGACCAAAACAAATGGACCGACAGTGAAGTTCAGGCTTTATTGAGTGTATATGCGACCAACCGCTGGCCAGTTTACGTCACTTCAGCATTCCTATTGGCGGTGCGAATGCAAAAAAAGCCCTTGAAGGTATGTAGTTAGTCGGTATGTAGTCCAAAAACGCCTAATGTCTCAGGTTGTTGCAATAATGTCATCACATGGAAAACTCATTTTATATTCCACACAATATGTAAAATATTTTCTCTGGCAATATATTTTCTGATTACAATGCAAACAATCATGGATCATAAGTTTGCTAATGTAAAGTCATAAGAGTTTAATAACTCCACAGCACATTCACAATGCATTTCTTGTTTTTTGTCTTTTTCTCAGTTATGCTTACAAAAAGCCTGTGTTGTGATTAACCCAAACATCTCTGATTCTACTATAAATGAAAACACCATTAGTTCAACTGTGCCAGTCATGGATAGTGTCACTAGAGAGCACACCATATGAATCAGCTGGCAGGTTAGTCTATATACAGACTATGACTTTAGTACAGGACAGCACATTGTGTTTAGTGATCTTGTGCAACATTATTTGTTGTTGGATAAGGCTAGGTGACCAGCTGCTCTAACAACACGCACACACAAGGCTAGTGAGGTTATAACAAAATAAGGGTCATATATCTGAGAAGCTGGCCTGACTTTATCATTTGCGAGTAAATTACCTGCCGAGAAGAAGCACGGCAACCTCCATCATGTTTCCTTCCTTTAGTAGTTTCCACCGTGCAAACGCTTCTGCAAGAATATTCACCCCTGTCTTGAAACAATTTTATCTCTACCCTTTGGTTTCTTTTCTGCATCAGCTATACGCTGTGGGAAATGTCGAAATATGGTTATTTATATGCTGATATTGATTTCAATGTTATTGCCAAGCCCTACCTACTAAGACCTATGCTGTAGGTGTGTATCACACATTGTTCCTCAGTTACTGTGCTCATAAGATTATGTTAGCAGGCAGAAAGACACAGACACACAGAGACTTCCACAACAAAAGAATGTCCAAAACCGTGTACCATACAGGTGGGACATTACAATAGATCACCCAGTAATGAGGACAAAAGATGAAGATGAGGGCTCACCAAAAGCTGTGCTGCGGTTCGTCAGTCCTGAGTAGGCGTTGCCGCTGGGGGACGAAGTGGCTGGGGACGACAGGGGACTGTAGGAGGCTGGGTCAGTCTGGTAGCTGTGGCCAGAGCCAATACCAAATGGACTGGACTGGGCTTTACTGGACTGGAGAGCACAGATACTGGTTAGATATACAGCATATAAGGGTAACTGTACGGTACTGGACTGTCAGCTCAGGGTTCAGTATAATACAGAGATACATGGTTCACAGGTCAGGACACGTTCATTTTAATCAAGTTTCCTGAAAACAAACTATGATTACTTATTTATGCCTTCCTTACACATGAAATGTGCAAAAACTGTATTTTCAAGTTTGAATGTTCTTAACATAATTAAGTTAAATTAGTTTTTTTTTATGACAAATGATCTGACACTGTGACACATTCAAATTATTTCCTTAACTCCAAAATGATTTTGCTGTTTGGTAAATGTGCTCTGCCAAATGAGCTTGATTCAGCTACTGTATTGATGTCACATTATTTTCTAACAGGTAGTCAGCAGCAGTAAATGTTGTTTGCAAACAATGTAAAACAAGCATGTTCGGGTATAAAAGTTATCAATTCCCAATGCAGTTAGCTACAATAACTAATCCAGGGAGCTAATTTCTGGGTTTACTGTTGGCTAGAGACAAGCATTTGAAACGATTGATGTAATTTATGTGCAACTAAAATTTCCGCTTGTGCTGTTTTTTTGCCAGAGTTTGCATTTCCTTTTTAAATTTTTATTTATTTATTTATTTTTATATTTCCTGACTCTCTACAATGGACGTGGCGAGTGCAAAGTTAGCGTGATTCATAGCAGGTGTTCACATCGAAAAACATGACTGCATTAAAAAAACAAATGGGAGTGCATTGTGGGGGTGTGTTGTTTCAGGCCAAAACACTATACAGTGGTATATAATACTTCAAGGAAGGACTTTACAACTTTGGAAAGTAAACACAGCAATTATTTCATCTTTTGTCGCAGCAATCAGCCGAAATACAGTGTTCACATTACAGAGTAATTTACCAGTAATGTATGGTTGCACATATTTGATTTGACAACACAGAACAACCCTTTCGCACAGTTGGAGCTCTTCTATGGCTTGGAGCGGCATGAAACATTTCTGGTTAAATCATTAGTCCAAAATAATAACAACTGCGTTGGGAAATATCTGGTTCTTTGATTCTTGGGTGAGAGGTTAACTACTACTCCCTAGTTGCATTTCAGCAAGAAACATCCTATCACTAAGCATACAATTCTGTCAGGTGCGCCACAAACGGCAGGTGGAGGCTAGAGATTATGTTTTTGAGAGAACCGATTTTATTCACTTGTAATTTACGGGTTGAACTTTGGTTGAATTCAGCAACTAAGGCACCGCATTTGGTTAAGAATGAAGCCTTCTGTATTCGCTCTTGCTCTGATTCGCGCCTCTGACTGGATTCTTCTCCATGGCAACGGTGACTGAGGCTCATGGGTATAATTAGTATTTTGAGCTGTCCACCATGCAAAAATATATTATATCATATAGGTCGTTACATTATCTGGGAAAGTCCTGTGTTTCTATGTTAAGCAACACTGAGGATACTGTTGAATGAAAAAAATGCCTAAAATGGCCATAGGCATTAACTGACTTTTGACGATTACCTACAAACTTATTTACTTTACTCCTGTGATTCAAGCATCCAGCTGTTTCAAGAACATCAGACCAAAATACATTTTAGGGGCTTGTTATGGTTCAAAAATAACATTTTGACTTTGTGGCACAGTCTTCTTTCATATTTCCAACTCATTGTTTTCGAGAATAGTTAGGGCAAATGGGCTTTTCCAATATTGGGCAACTGCTTTAAAGAATTGCAGGTTAACCTAGGTTTTCCAGGACACATGGAAACCCTGTATGATGTTAGTTCTTAATGTCTGTTGTGTTTAGAGCTGGTGAAAACATTCAACCCGCTTTTCTCCTCATATCATCTGGCTCTAGTTATTGTGATGCATTTAGAGGTTACTGAACAACAAAGAATTCAGTCTAGTGGAATGACCTGACAAGTGCACCAGTGTGTGTGGAAGAGGGGCCTGTTAACATATGCTTAGCACATTCCCTTAGGAAAATTGTGGAACACGCACACACACACACACACACACACACACGCCCATCTGTTAGTCTGTGATCTGGGATACAGGAGGAGCAGATAAAATCAGCTTGGTGTTACACTGTTTTGTGTGTGTGTTACCTGTCCAGAGAAGGGGGGTCGGTTGCCTGACCATGCCACTTGGCCTGGGTTGAGCTGTCTGGAGATCTGAGCTAGATTCTGATTGGATGAGCCTGATGGCTGGATGTCGTTAACTCCGGGGACATGGATCACAGAGGAACTGTGTGCACAAAGACACACACACACACAAACAAACATACAATAAGAAAAGTGAGAAATATGAAGCTTAGTCATACTTCACTTTTCTCCAGAGAGAAAGACTGAGGCTTAACCAAGTGAGTTATGGATGTAACCTGCTGAGCATTACATGCACTGACACAGATCACTGACATGTACCTGAAGCTTTTGCCAGAGTGTCCCTGCTGGAAGGGAGAGCTCTGCGAGTAAAGCTGCTGTCCTCCAGCTGTAGAGGAGGGAGCCATCATCTTCTTATCTCCCGCTACACACACACACACACACACAAACAGACACACAGACCAGGGTCAGCATTGATAAAAAGAAATATGAAGCTAAACCAGAAACTGTCAGGACGTACGTATGCGGATGTTTGTGTATTTGTGTGTGTGTTCCTCTGTGTGTGTCGTACAGCCAGAGATGCCGGTGTACATCTCAGCAAAGCGTGGGTCTCTCTCCTGGGAGAACAGGGCTTCTGTCTTGTCAATGCTCTTCCCTGCCTCATGGACTCCACTGCTGACACTGGCCACAGGCACCTGAGGGTGGGGGTGAATGTGGGGAGGGGTAGGAAGGAGGAGGGTATAAGGGTTGATATTACAGATGATTTGACTCAGGTCACAAAAAATAACCCAAGCAATCCACACGCCTACATAGACACAAGTAAAACAGATTCCATCCAAATATTTTTCATGTGAAATGTGTTTTCTGATCTGTTCTGCTCTGTAAGACTTGATTGAAGCTATTATTAAAGGACAATTCTAGTTATTTCCAGTCTGGAAACTCTAAAGATAGTGTTTTGGGTGGACTTCCTACTCTGAGGCACTTGATAAATACTGGCCCTGTGGTAAAAAGATTCATTAGTGTTAATCTAGCAATTAAACTCCTATTTTCATCTATCTGTGTTTTTCTTTTCATGCTGCTGCTATACATTAATACATGATAATTCAATATACAAGACACATTACTGTCCTCACATGAAGGTGCCCAGTACGTCCCCTTCAATTTGTATATTATTTAGTAATTATGTCTAGTTATTTCAACTAAAATTCCATCTCTAGTCTGCAAGGGTCTTCCTAACCTGTTCAATGGGGTAGTGAAGTGGCAGAGGGTTACCTGGGAAAGATCGTAGGCAGTCAGTCCATCTCTCTGGTGAACCTCCAGTTCTGCCTGCTGCTGCTGCTGTAGCTGCCTGAAAAACACAACACACCATATACACCATCAGCACCTCAGTCTACAAACTGACACATACAGTACGTTACTGAATTGAAGTTACTTTAAATTCAATATAATAAGATAACTAACAATAAATAAAGAAATTCCTACAGACAAGCAATGTACAGCAGTATTTAGCAGTTCTACTTCAGCTGGAGACGTTTGAGGCAGTTTTCGGATACATTCATCCAGAGTAACTTTCAGACCTGTAGGTTGGTTCTTTTGGTCCAGAACAAGAAAAAAAGACAAAAAAACATTGTTGCCTTTTAGTTTTGGTCTGCTCCGTGTTCCTGCTGACTCATTACAAACAAACCAAAAGCTATAAAAATGAAGTGACATGACCTAACATGTATCTGACAGTTTTGATGATGTCATCCTGTATCAGTGCTACATGGACCCACATGGGGAAATCAAACTGTGGTGGCTGACAGCAAGATGGACACTTTACTGGACCTGATGTGTTTATCTTCTTGAGCTCACCAAGACATCACTAGTTATGAGCATTATCTGTCAAGACTGCAACTGAACCTCATATGACATGAAGAGTGACGGACAGGGAGAAACAGGATGAAAAAGAGGCATGTTCTACTGTGTGGTCGCTTCGTAGCACTCATTTTGTAAAGAGGAATTGACAAAATACCCCCCCAACCCCGTTTTGACTGCTTTTTTAATTTTAGATATGTTGGGGAAATCCCTGCTCCTAGATGCTGAAGCACATACTTGTGTTTGTTCAGCCACACCAGACTTTGATTGACAGCTCACACCAGCCCAAACAAACCAAACTTGACAGGAAAACCTTTTAGAGTTCGTTTGAAATGCACCAAACAGGTTAGGTGTGAAAGCACCCTTTAGAATAAAAAGGAAGGTAGAAGGAATGTCTATATCTGGCACTGAAAATAAGACCAGTAAATATAACAAGTTTAGGATAAATCTGAACAATGTACTGTAATTCTAAAGAAAAACAATGGTTATACAGGCAGAATAGGCTGTGCCACAATGATCCAAGTAACAGTGAGGGAACAATACAGACCAGAACAAAAACCAGCAGAAACATACTACTGAGATATCACTGAGATATGGCAAAAGGCAATATATATATATATACTGTATATGATACCTAAGCCGCAACACTCAAAAGCTGGGGTGAAATTCCTGCCATAATAGAACTGGGACTAATGGCGCACATTTTCAAACTGTCTCACCTTGAAGGCATACACGGTGTTGCACTCGGTTGTTCACATGAAAAGTGACAGAAGTAGGTGTGCGAATAAGGATCAAAAAAGGGGGCTTGACAGAGATGTTCAAACCCTGCTTACTTTCACACCTCTACACACCTTGCTTGTCGGTTTAAAAAAGTTACAAAAATAGTCGGATGCAGCAGGAAAGGTGTAGGGGGAGGGGGTTTCAGATACTGTTAAACAATCTGACAAGCACTTTGTTTGAAGCATTCTGAGGCCCCATGGGTGAGCCCAGACACCCTGTGAAGTAAACTAATTTCTGCTGCTAGTATCCATGATCTCATTTGTACAGTACATTTGTGGGTAATGTTTCGGGAATCAGATGCTGCTGCAATAGCTTTGGATCACTTCACTTCCAAGACCAAAATAGTAGTAGACTCTTCTATTTTACATTCATCAACACGCAGAGAGTGGGCTATTTGTTTAGTTCAAAAAAGGAATGATCCCCTTGTCTACTTTTATATCATTCTTGTTGATATATTATTTTGGTCTACATGCAGAAGTAGATACCAGGATGAATGATGATGTATACAAAAATGCTTTTTATGAAGGATGGTGAATTTAGAACCATTTGACATCACTGGCTGTACCATCACTTCCTGCAACACACTCACACTTACCTTACAATATGATGAAATATCTGATGAAATCCAACACAACCACCCAAATCTATGAATCTGATTAAAGAGTTAAAACAAGACCTCTCAGACCATTTCTGAAACATATCAAATACTTAATTATACTTCATATCACTGGACAGGACAGGTCCTTCAACAGCTCCTTCCTGTTGAAGGAAACTGAAGGAGAAGCAAAAGAAGAGAAGCATGCAGGCAAAACTGCCTCACTACCACAACTTACTCCGATGCACACAGCTAGAGCTGGACTCGCCTGCTTTAACCTGCGCTACACTATGCTCCCACCAGGAAGAAAGCACTGCAACAATTTCAGCAAGCAGTTGCGAACATTTCTGATGCATAAACACAGGATGATACTGAGGTGTGAAAGACGAAAACAAAAGCTACACAGCTGTGAAAGTTCAAGAACAATTTGTGATGATTTTTTTTTTTAGATCTGCCTAATGTATGCTCAGTCAGTGCACAGATTTCTAATTTTAGAGGATAGATTCTTTTCCCCCCATAACAACAGTCTCACTCCGCACCTGTTGAAATGCTGGCTTTCATAAATGATTTATGTATGGAGGCAATTCATGTGCAGCAACTCTCTTTTCAATATATGATCTTGCTGGGAAAGCTTATTCCAGGGTGCTGGAAAGGATTGTCGAACCTCAGATCCAGAAGGAGGAATGCAGATTACATCCTGATCACCTCCAAGTCTGAGGCCATGGTTCTCTGCTGGAAAATGGTGCATTGCTCCCTCCGGGTTGGGAGTGAGTAACTACCAAGATTTTAAGTCTCTCAGGGTTTTGTTTATGAGTGAGGGTAAAATGGAGCGTTAGATTGACAGGCGGACTGGCTCCAGAGGGAGCTCGGAGTAGAGCCGCTGCTCCTCCAAAAGGAGCCAGTTGAGATAGTTCAGGCTTCTGATCAGGATGCTTCCTGAGCGCCTTACTTTGGAGGTTTTTTCCGGGCATGTTCAACTGGTAGAAGACCCCGGGGTAAACCCAGACTACCTTGCTTAGCCTGCTGCCACCACGATCCAGTCCCAGTTAAGTGGCAAGAAAAATGGATAGATGGATGTTGCTCCAAGAGCAAAATATTCAATTCTGTGAAAAACAATGACTATTATATTGAGTATCAGCAAAAATGGGACTAATCAGTATCAGTCAAATCCCAAAAATGTACATGTATAATTGCTGGACAGCCTTGCTCGAACATTTTAATGAATTATGTGGGAATGTAGTTAGCTGCCATGATTCCATTTCAACACAATTCCCCAATGAAGTAAACACAGACTCTGCATCACATGACCTTGTCCACAGGATCAGACATTCTGAAAATGTGGTAAATCCCTTTTTTCCCCTTCCTTTTCTTGTCTGCCATAGCAGGGCTAAGGCAATGCAAAATGCAGTATTTTATTGATAATATTAAATATGATGGCTGCGCCACTGCTAGAATGGCAGTGGTGTCTGTGTGTATTTGGATGAGTTAGTTTGTATGTGTGTGTACACTCATGCCCTGTGCATAGATTTGACAAAAAGCAGTGAGGGCAGAGGCGCATGCTGCCACAGCAGGATATTACAGGTTCATCAACTCATTCTCCACAGCCTCCTCACATTCACCACAGCAAAATCAGCTGGAAATTAACTTATTAACTGCAAAGGCTCACTTTATGGTCAGCAATGGCACAAGTTTGCCAGTTGTGGCTGTAGATGGCCTGTGATCAGGTGCTGCGCAGAGATAAAAAGGAAGAAGCACTGGACACATCCTTTTCCAAACTTCCAAATCAACAGCTACTTGCCATTGCACTGATCAGACTGGCTTGATGTATTATGGAATTATGGGAAACTGTCCCATTTGGTAACCAAATCGTAGCATTTCTGACAAAGACAATGGAGATTGGAGAGCAATTTTCCCTGACTATACACTGATAGGCAGTTAATGTGACAATTATGCCAGCAACAGGGATATAACTCAAATGAAGATGCTCAGAGCAGCAGGGACCAAGCAACTGATACTATTTCAGAGCGGGTGGGACATGCAGGAAGCTCTTTCATTTGAATTTAAAATTAATGTAACAATCAAAATATGCAAAACACTGTAGATAAATGACATCATTTCTAACTGAAAAGACCAGATGGAAGGTATAAAAAATAAATGCGCATCAAGATATTATAACTGTATTTATTACAGCAAATGTGATGAAACATGACACAATTTGTCAATTATATTGTCATTTCTCAGCCATATTCATAAACAAACTATTTGGTTCTTAAGCTGAGAAGAATGATTTAAAAGAATTTATCACTCCATAAACAAAAACTGTGGCCGATCATCACCTTCAAGACTATATCTTGTAGACAATTGACAGACAACATATAACTCCTGAGCCCAATTATAATAACTAATAAATTTGACATTAATTAAATGATCATATAATTCCTGGGAGAAGTTCATACCTCATCACCAATATCATTATCTTTTTCATCTATTATTCTATCACTATTTATTATTTTCACTTTCATTTATTATTGTCACTGATTTGTCTGTCTACTAAATGAGAGTACTTCTGTTGTCACTTTCATCTGCTTCTGAACTTTGTGGTATTCTGATGAATGAGATCTTTTTTTTACAGCAACCTCATAAATCTATCACATATTCTGTTAATACTGCTGTTGGCAGAGATTCATGCTTGTAACATGCATGCATACACACACAAACGTGACTCTTCAAACAGGAGATGAATATCAAAGACTAGATGTGTAATAATTCTAATAAAGTTTAATAAAATGGACAATTAAATACATTAATCACTCAATAAATTACTATTGACAATGAAATACATAAATCAAACTAAATATCAAATGAAAAATATAAATACCGCTCCTAAATTAAATTAATAAATAAGCAATGAAACATACTGTATTTCTAAATAAATCAGTATCCACTGAAATAAAGACATATGTTTATCATTATAAAACTCCTTTCCAACTCAGTTCTATATGTTTTAATGAATTTCCTAGTATCTATTTGAAGGCTGGCTTTTTTATTCATTTCACTGCATTTTTGTTTTTTTTGAGCAGATACAGCTGCAAGTGTATTGCAGATCTTTTTTGCCGTTTGGGGACAAATAAAGTGATTGATTTTCTTTCTCAGAATTTTCTTTTGACTAACTTAGAGCAGCAGCAACTAACAACTATTTTCATTATTGATTAATGTATATAGTGAATGCCCATCACAAAGACAACATCTTCAAATTGCTTGCTTTTTTGGACCAATAGTCTAAAACCCAAAGATATTCAGTTTGCAATTGGGTTGCGGAGTGAGAATGAAAGAGGCGCCATTCTCCCTATTACAAGTCAGCGTACCATCAAATTATTTTGAAGCTGTTATTTTAAGGTAGGTTTAACAGTTGCATAAAGTTGCTTTAAATACATTTAACCAAAATGACGGTCCCTTCTTTAGGAGTGTCTGGCACAGTGGAAATCTCATGAGAAACAAGCTACCTCAGTAGTCAGTATTAATGCATCTACAAGCTACATTCTTTGCCTGCCAGTTTGGCGGATGTTAAAGGCTAAAATAAAAAATTATAAAAAATGTTATATCAGTTATATATCTCTTGGCCTTTCGCTTCTGCTACCATCTGCTACCATAACCACAAACTCTAAAAGTTTTAGCTCCATTTATGCTTAAAAACCACCACCTTTTTCCTGTTTGTGTGCCATAAAACAATCAAGCAACAGTGACCACTACATACTGTATATAAAATATATAAACGTGGTTATTGTGCTTTCCATAACAATGGTAGTATAATAAAATAAAATAAAATAAATCTTTATAGATGCCTGATGCATTCGGATAGATAATGCTGTATTTGTGTCTTTACTACACCGTGGTTTGTTGTCTTATCTTGTTGTCTTTCCCTGCGGTACGGTAAGTAACTATTATATCAAGGTGTTAAAATTGATGATGTTGATTTTTCAAGAAAATGGCACCTTTTGCATCCAAGACAAGCAGTCATTACACATGTGATGGAGATTACATAACACCATGAGAGGTACCACAGGAGTTTACCTTGATACCACCAAAAGTTGGTGGAAACCCTGGTCCACACATTTTTATGTACTTTTGGTCTGGGTCTGTTTTTCCTGGTCTGCACAGAGAGCCCATCCAACACCTTTGGAAACCTCTGTAGGTTGATTTTAAATGGTGTGTATGGATGTATTACTCATGTTGTGGGGATATTATCCCCAAAGTTTACACAGTCACACTGTGGGGACTCCCCTTCCTCTTGGGTACACAATGCAAGTCCCCATAACATAAATCATTAAAATTTAGGGTGAAGACTTGGTTTAAGGTTAGGGTAAGGTTAGGTTTAGGTTTAGGTTGGGGTTAGGGCAAGTCTCCAGGAAATGAATATAAAGTCAATGTAATGTCCTCTGAAGGGATAGAAACCCTACTGTGTGTGCGTGGGTGAGTATAAAGAACCTACTTGACGTTGGTGTTGGTGCAGATGATGTACTCTATCTCATCAGAGTATGGGTTCTGGAAGGTGAAGCTGCTGGTTCGGATCAGCATCCACTCCCTGTTCTTCATACGGAAACGATACATTACAGACAGAACCTGACCCTTCAACTTCACCACCTGCAGAGGGAGGAAAACCACTGATTAGAGTAGAGATAATTTGTGTAGCAAACACATTAGTTTGGCTTTATCGTTTTTTCTCTTCTTCCTATCTCTCAAAACTGACTCAAAAAAAGAAACCTTTAGGTCCAATTAACAGCTACAGTCATACCTGTTGGAAACTTTCTCTCAGGTGACTCTGGTCCTCAGGATGGCAGAACTCCAGGATATCTTTCCCCAGCAGGTCCTACAGGACAGTACAACAGTTAGTTATCCTTATGAAATTTGGTTGGGTTTAACCAAATAAATACACAAAGAAAAAATAATCACATTTCATTATGCATATTGCATCCTTCAGTAGGACTGCAATGTCCACAGATTTGTTTTCTTCTATCAAATAAACTGGTAGTCAACAACAGATCCTATGTCAATACTGATAGAGTTGGTAAGAACGTTAGAAAAGCAAAGGCTGGCATATTTAGAGTATACGCTAAACAACTTCTGAATCAAGGATACAACTGGACCCATAAACTAAATTAACTTAAATTAACCACCATGAGCTATCAGTATTTCTGTCTTCCTCTGATTTTGTAATTAAATTAATAATTATACAGCAATACATTAAATGTGATTGCTGAGGTGAGTGTAAATCTTTTACTTAAAGGTGAGAGGTAATTGCTGAGGTTATAATGCACGTGACATAATAAATTAAATGCCAGGTATCTAATTTGAAAAGTAAGATGTGCTGCAGTAAAAAACAAAAAGGGTCTGCAGGAATTTAACAAGTTTCTCCTCCAAACAGGATGCATTCGTTACAAATGATAGTGGAGCAGAAAAATAACTCTTTGACTCAGTGATTTCTTGTTGGGTAATGGGAGAAGCAGTCAACAAAGGCACAAGCTGACTGGCCACAGGAATTGTGGCTGACATACCAGTGCAGGCAACAAATGTTTTTCATCTTAGTCTGCTTATTTCAACTGTCAACACAGTAACTCATGTGCATAGCTGATCATGCAAAGTACTGCTAAGTCACGGAATATGCTCCTCATTCAGAACATGAGGAGTTCATCTGAGACCATAGCCTGAAAGGGGTATTGCAACAGAGCCTTAGTGAATTATCTTAAGGTTAGAGGTCAAGGTGATTGAAAACAAGTGTTTGTTATTCACATACAAACCCTTTGAAAACTGGCAGGGGGTCATGTCGGAGAACCGGACACTTTTCTTATGTTTTTGAATCTTTGTCTAAGCAGCAAAATATTTTGGAAATAGTCTGATCACGTATTTCATCATGAAAGGATTGCTATAATTACCAAACTGTAAATTCTCAAATAAAATCCTGTATGGAAATAATGTCAGATTATATTGACAAGTTAACAAGTTAAGGTTGGTCGCTAATAAAGGCCAGGTAAGACGCATTGAAGAGGAGTGGAATTACCTGTAGCCTGATAGCTCACATGGTAAATTCAACATTATGCACATTTCTACAGCAATAATTCCATCAGCATGACAGAGTCATGTCATACTCACCACACTGCTGCTCTAAGTTTTTCTTTCTCAAAAATACCAACATTTTCACTCACAATTTTAATTCCAATCGATTCTATTTTGTCGTTATTTCGCTCACTGCTAAGTCTGTGCCAATGAAACGCTAT
The DNA here is from genome assembly GCA_002120245.1 of Maccullochella peelii. Classification (NCBI taxonomy): domain Eukaryota; kingdom Metazoa; phylum Chordata; class Actinopteri; order Centrarchiformes; family Percichthyidae; genus Maccullochella; species Maccullochella peelii. Next base: position 28,801 of record LKNJ01002691.1, read on the forward strand.
ACTTCCAGTAGATGTTCCACACTGAAAGCCTACCAGGAATGGAAGGGATTATGCCTTTGAGCAACTGGAAGGCTTTTAATGTGAAACAATTGTGCAGGAAGTGTTAAGTTTCACTGGCGATAGCAGCAATCCAAAAAAAGTCAAAGTTGAAGCGAGAGGAATTAATTAGTGAATGAAAACAGTATTTCTGTTTAAACAAGAGAAAGTGAGAGCTGCAGAGTGGTATGTATGACATGACATGTTCTTGTACTGATGGAATTACCACTGTGGACATTATACTGAATGTATCAAGACAACAAGTAAACATGGAGAAAGTGTTGAGTTTGCAATCAAAGTAAATTTAAACAGGAGCAGATCAGAAAACAGTGTGGCTTCTCACTGAAATTTAATCAAATATTCATAAAAATGGGGAAAATTATGAATTTATAATATACTCTAATATACGCCTGTTCAAATGAAGGCCTGGTTCTCTCTGCAGTGGAAGTAAATTTACGATATACCACCTTAAAATAGAAATAAGGAAAAAACTTAACAGCATTATGGTATTATGAATTATGAATCATCTTAGCAAACCTGAGGCTGATAACCAATGACGTTGATGCAGCGTGGATCGACGAAAGTGATGACACCATCCGAGTTGTGACGTGACAGGAACTCTGTGGGCACCGACAGGCCGTTCATATCCATAGAGACTGGAGAGCTGGTCACCTGAGGAAGGGCACAGACATATATTAGAAACATCATTTAGACATAGGAACAAAGATATTTAAGAAAGGAAATGTAGGGCTGGAGCACAAATAATACTACATCAGTGTTACTGTTGACTCTGTTTACCACTGGCATCACTAGTATCCAGACTTAATCCACTCTATGACAGAACATTCTGAAATTATTCTATTATTATTATTATTAATTTATTATAAATGTTTTGCCTTACAGAGGGCAACACATTTATAACAAATTAATAGTGGAAACAAGATCAATCAATCAATCAAACAAACAATTAAAGTCAGCTGCGGGTTTGAAGTAGGACTGCTCCACTGAACACAACAGAAGTAATACTAGTAGTAGATAAACATATAAAACAAGTTTATACGTAAGAGCAACATTATATACCACGGAGGTATCGAACACTCAACCTTGCGATCTTACAGGGAAAGCAGACTTTTAACAGGGCTCAGCCACAGAGCCAGCGAGTGATCCCTGACACACAGAGCAGAAAATCAGATTTTGTTGAGGAAAAATTGATTTGTCTAAAACAAAGCTTCTAGGTTAGAAAAGTGAACATTATTAGTCACAGGAGGTCTGGCAGAACCTGACGATGTATAGTGTGTGTACAAAGTGTTTGAAAGAAGAGACTGCACCTGCAGATTGTACTGCAGTCAATGAGAGCATGACAGCACTTTCCCTATGAATTAAGGTTTAGACCTCAAACACTATAGGTCCTATTGGACATGTACTGACATTGTGAGAGAGAAGAGGCTTGTGGCAACATTTTAAGGTACAATATGTGCTTGAGGAGTTAAAAGTGTGGGACTGCTTTTAGAATTTTTTTTCTGGTCTAAAACATCTCTGCTCTCCACTGTGCTTGATCACATGACCCACTGTTCAGATCTGAAAACTGCTCTAAAAGCCCTCACTTTGAACTTAAATTGAACACAAAATGATAATTTAAAAAATTCTAAGTTTTGTCAACATTTTAAAATTGAAATGGGATCTGTAGGATAAGGGACGCCTGACCAGTTGAGTCTCAAAATTAGAAAGGTTCCAACTCAGAGAATTCCTCCCATAGACTTGCATTATAAATGTTAATACTTGTGTATATATGTATATAAAAACACTGGAACATGTTAAGAAGAATAAAAAAAGTAATAGCACACGTCTCCTGAAGAAGATGAACATTTTGGGATTGAAACGAAGTTTCTACAACAAACCGTACAGCACTAGATAGATGCCAAAGAACGCGATATATTAATAAAGAATAAAGAGTGCAGATTACAGTGTGAGAGCTGGAAACAGCTCTAATTAATGAACAGAAAAAAATATTGATAAAATAAATAAATCTAAATATGAATAGGATCCAAAAGTCCATACATAAAACACAGTACATTTCCATGAAGTTTTCGGAGTAAAGAACACCGTGGCAAGCTCGAATTCTCATCAGTTACGATTGATTCCAAAAGTGACAAGTTTTCCATAGCAAAAATAAACAAACAAATAAAATAAAATGATAGAAACCCCTCAAACCACTCCTGCAGCAAATCCATTTCTCCACTTGACTTGTGTGTTCAGACACTCTTAAAAATATGGTTAAATTCACAGCTATCTCCCTCCTTCAACCTCAGAGGCATGTTTGAAACATACTGAGCATACTGACAGGTGAGAAGTGAATGAAGCTAGATGAGTGGTTTAAGAATCTTCTATGGACATTTTGATATTTTTAAGATAATACTTTATTATAAAAGTTGATTGTGTTTTATTGTGGAATCAAAGGTGTTCAACTGACAGTGCCACCACACACACCTGCAGTCTTCCTATGGCCACGAGGCAGTATTTTCCAGTCTGACCTGCCTCTGTGTCTTCTTCTGGTATAGTCATACCTGAGGGATAGAAAGAGAGAGAGAGAGAGACATTTAACAGACATTTCTCAGTGTGTAAAAACTTATTTTTCCATTTGCTACTTGAATTTTGCAGCCGTGAGAGGTAATCTACTGGCTGACACTGCCACTGCTTCTCTAAAATGATTTATAAGTCATGTTTTCACCATTAAGCCTCGACACTGCAAGACAGATTTCAGCCACAATACCAGACTCTACTGACATATTTCATACAAACAAATATTTTAAACTTGCTCCTCTGTCTAATACAAATAATTCAGTACAAGAGAAGGGGGAAGCAGACCAAGACACACACACAGACAGACAAATCAATTCCATTTTGATGGCACTTCTCCCATAATAATTTTTCCACAGTTTGTTTTGTGCTAAATCAAATATAAAGTCATATTAAATCAAACATAGTGTATCTCAGTAAGTTTCAGTCACAGTAGCAGCAGCATTGTACACTTAGACTAGAGTTGAACTTGGTGAAGGTGCTCTGTCAGTAGAGATGTCCAGTGCCGATCCTAGATTGGTATCGGGGCCAATCCAGGCATATTTTAATGGAATATCGGCTTAAAAAAAGCCATTCAAATTTCGATTGTTTCTTCACTGTACTCATCTGTGTTTTCCAGCTGAGCCTACGAGCGTTGCAGCGCTCCCTTTACCAAAGCTGGGCACTATAGTGCAGCACTTGGCTCACATGCCAGTGAAGATTAGAATGTGTGATTGGGAAAATGTATTTGGGTGCAGAGGAGTTCAGACACAGAGGAAGAAAAAATACACAGGTCTGCTAAGTTGCAACACTGACGAATCTGATATCTCTCCTCCTGCCTCCTTCTTATTAACAAAGATCAGTGTCCAAAACGTTCTGGAAGCAGCTTCTCGTTTTTAGCCAGCGTCAACCACCTCTTTCAAATTTCACAGATGTCGCTGGCAGCAGGTCATATTAGCTGTCACTTATTAACATTAAGTCAGTGGGTAACTTAACAGGCCAAATTAAAGTTCTCTCTGCAGCCGGTGTCTGTACTCCATCAAAGATTGTTTGAGAAGGAAGAAGATCCACTTCGTAACACTACTGTACAATCAGCGTGGACGGAGTATTCCTGTAGTTCCAACAACTTCAACAGAGTGATACGTGTTCTCTGTAGCTGATCGTGTCACGTCAATTTCAGAAGTGGCATTCTCAAATTAAACTTTAATTTAATCAATAATTTAAGTGTATCAACTTTATAGTTTTGAATCAGAAACTTCAGTTCAGTATTTGGTCATATAGCTCGTGAAAAATAAGGTATGTCATATTTAGTAGGCTACAGCTGTTATTTCAATGTGTCAGATACATATTTAACCAACATTTAGGTAAATTCAAGTTTTAGATCAGACTTGGGATCAGCAAACACCCAATATTTCATCAGAACACTAGGAACTAGGATTGGGACATCCCTAGTTTTCAGTTCTGGTTGTTGGGGGCTCATCTGGGTCTAATAGACAGTTTATGGCTGTGAGATTCCTCTGTTACCTTTACACAGTGTGTCATGTTTGTCTATTGCCTTAGAAACCTACAACACAAGGCTTTGTTGTTTCCATGGTCGTCTTTGATTTCATTTGCATCTAACTGAAATGCCCATACCACCCTGGCGTCTGCAGTTTAGCGAGTAAAATCATAAAAATCACTGGCTTTTTTTAAGCAATTATTTGATGTTTTCCAAAACTTTAAATGCTTTGCAGAGTACATTAGATTTATTCCTACAAACAGATAACCAATAAAACGTGATTCTAAATCATGTTTCCTGTAACTTTAACATAGATGTAAATAATGCTGGTTTCAAACAAAAAAAAAAAAAAAAGAATTACCACCCTGTGGTTGTATGCCTCCGCCAATCAGTCAAGTTGCAGTTTACATTCATGTCTGTCCAGACTCATATAATATACTGTATGTAGTGAATACTTGGAAGGAATTAAATGAAAAGGTATAAAGTGTGTATTTTTTGGCTAAATGGAAGTTGTCACTATAGTGATGATGCATATGTATGATTCCAGTGAATATACATTGTTGAACTGATAATTGAAGGATTATCATAGATGTATTGGCTAAACAGATACACTTGTACTTGATTACTATGTACTTGATTATAGTAATCAAGTACAAGAGATAAGATGGATTCTTATATTCTTAGCTAGACGCACTCCAATACGTTGTTTGCAGTCACATGATGAAAGGCAGAATGGACGAGATGGAGTAAAGCCCATACTGTGCTAGTTTACTCATTGTGTCGTCCCTGTCGACATGTGTGAAATCTGGAATCACCCAATTCATTCCTAAATCATGGCTAAAAACCTATTTTGAGGTCACAGTGACCTTTAACCTTTGAGTAAAAGTGTCATCTAATCAGTGTCCAACCAGCTGTGAAATATGGTCACAATCCCCTATTCTGTTCCTGAGTTATGGTGAATAATGGCCAAAAAATGTTTTTCCAGGACATTATGATGTCATAGTGAAGTTGACCATTGACCTTTTTGATAAAAAATGCATTCCATTAAACATCTATGTGAAATTTTGTCATAATTACCACATCAATTCTTGAGTTATGGCCAAAAACGTGTTTGTCAAGGTCATTTTGAGGTCACAGTGACCTTTGACCTTTGAGTAAAAAGTGTCACCAATTTATTGTCAGACCAACTGTGAAATATGGTCATCAATTCTTGTTATGGCCAAAAACGTGTTTTGTGAGGTCACAGTGTCCTTGACCTTTGACAACCAAATTCTAATCAGTTCATCCTTGTGTCCAAGTGGACGTTTGTGACAAGATTGAAGAAATTCCCTCAAGGCGTTCCTAAGATATCACGTTCACTAGAATGGGATGGACAACCCAAAAACATGTGTCAAAAAATCAACTTTGCCCATGTTTTAGGAGGAAGGAGTTTGTTAAACCTCAAGGATAAACAAAATAAGTTTTGTGGAGTAACACTGAATGTAAACTGAACTTTGTTTACAAGACAACTCCACAGGGTACTTTTAAATAGCATCAGATGTTAAAGCAAATTATATGTGCCTGGAATATTCCTGAATTGTGTGTTGTTGTTAAATTGAAGAAGCTATGCACATTCAGCCTCGTTAGAAAAGTACTGACTGTGTTACCCTGAAGGTGATGATTACAACCCTATGGAAGCAGTTCTGACTAGAATGTTTCTATAGAAAGGACAATAACCAAAACATGCTGATTATTCCACTGCCCCCTAACCTTGTGTCTTCTTCCTATCATTCTACTGTATATGTTGAACTGCTTTACTTTCTTACTACAGAGGACTCACATAATTAACTGTATATCCTTTCTCTTTAGGCCCAAGAACATAAAACAATTCATATAAGACATCAGAGACTGACCAGAGAGTGTAGTGAGTAGTAGTACTTCCTACTTTACATTTTAATATCTTTTGATAATACAAATACTGTCCGATGTTTTTTAACCCAGATTCGAACAATGTTACAATGACCTTTGAGACCCATGTTCTAATCCTTGACTAGATAATCCCAGAGATATGAAGGAACATCCACAGCCCATCCAAAGGTCTGTAATCACATCCAGCTTGACGCAGTTGGTGATTAATATGCAATATTCACAGAGCAGACATTTTATTTTGATGAAAGTCCTTACCAGTTAATAATGGCAGTTTACTATAGAGTTGAAAGAGGTGAGCATCCGTCAGCTCCTCTCCACATAAAAAGAAAAGCATGACTTTGTCCTTACATTCCTCTCACACAGTTTAGTCAACTGCAACATATGTGTCTGCAGCGCGTCTCTCTGTTATCCATCTGCGATCAATGAGTGCGTGTGCCTGTGTCTCGCCTGATGACCATTTGCCAGCAGTATTGTGTCCAGAACATTCCAAAGGACTATTTTAGGCAACAATGAGAACCATATGTGAACAATGTTTTCAACACATGTGGTGTGTGTGTGTGTGTGTGTGTGTGTGTGTGTGTGTGTGTGTTATGCCTGGAAATATTTCAGCATGACCTTGACGTTCTAAGAGGGGACTTGTGTGTTACTTGATGTTGTTCAGTTCCTTATCAGTCATCTAGACACCTGGTTTGAGACTGTGGGGGTGCATTCCGATCCCTGTCTCTGTAAACACTGTCCAGTGTGTGTGTGCATGTGTGTGCTGAAGTCAGAGAGTGCATCTGAAGCCTTGTGTATTCTCAGAACTGGTGTGTCTCAGATCCACTGCATACGACATACTACATAACAGGTAAAAAGATATCTCAAAGTGAAATCTACTAACCCTAAACAATAAATTCTTCCAAATTCTTCTACAAATCTGTTCTTCTAAAATTTAAGAACAGATTTTGGATAAATTGTGCAGTTGACATTTGGACCAAGTAAAGTGGGTAATTCTAACTTTTTCTGTGTTTAGTTATTTTCTTATTGTCAACAACTCCCATGAAAATACCATTCTTAAGATGCAAATCTTCCCAACTGCTCAAAGATAGATTGTTTCAATAAAAAAAAAGGCTCAGTAATTTCCTAAAACAGCTGGTCACTGTAGTTTTTAGCAAACGTCACTCAAACAGGAGGAAATGGAGAATTTGTTTGGGACTATTTTCAGTGACGGATTAATCCACATTTGGTGCTGTATTGAGTTATTCTACATATATACATATCAGGCTTTGGATACACACATAATATTTGTTAGTAGGATCAATTCACTGTTAGTTTGAATATTTTCATTAGATTTGTTGACAAAAAAAAAAGGATATCATCAGATTTGTGCTTTGAACGGGGGTCTTCAATTCAAGGAGGTTTCAAAGAAAGTGACTTGACTTGAATTTCTTGACAGCGGTAAACAGAAAAAAACATAATTGTCTAGGTAGGTAGGTAGATAGGTAGGGTACTTTATTAATCCCAGGGGGAAATTGTACCATTACAACAGCTTACAGCAAAAAGATAATAAGCAAAAAACTATACAATACTTACCAATAGCTTAAAATAAGTGGGAGATTTTTTAGTGTACATATAGACTTCTAAATGCATTCAGTTGCATAAAGTCAGTTCACTGGCACTATATTTAACCCCAGCAAGGAAAGTAAATAAGTAGTGAAGTAGTAAAAAAAATAAACATTGCTTTGATTATTAGGTCCAGATTTCTGTCTGCAGGTCAGAAAAATGATTGGACTGGGTACAGGAGAAATATCTTAGGAAATTTTTTATCACAGTGAAATAGTGTCGGTATTGGAGTGCACTGTCAGATATAAAACAGTAGATGCAATACTACGTCACAACTCATGGGATAACCGTCCACCATCTTACCTAGACATTGTTTACAATCGCCACCTATGGACAGCAACTATGTTTGTCAGCTGTGCAACACCTAACTGCTTTACTAAAAGGACCAAAGAGCAGGGAGGCTGGCATCAGTCCACACGTCAGTATACAGTAGATGAGAGATTTATTTTTTACATATGGGTCAACTAAAACTACAAAAAGTTAGTAAACTAAATAACTTTACCGTTAGCTACTAAGTAACAGACCAGCTGAGTTCTAAGTTATTGCTGATTGGTAGCTCTCAACAGCATTGATCAGTTAGCTAAACAGACAAGTTATAACCAGCAAACATTGTTTTAATGTTAGCTATGCTAACGTTTAATAACATTAACGTTATAACAAAGTTATTAATATTACCGTAACATCTGACCACCAAGCAGCTGATTCCATGCCAATCAAGTGTAACGTTAAAGTAAACACAACATGTTAACGACAAGGAGAAGTGCTCGTCTTCACTCCTACATCCCATTTCATAATATCTCAAGACAAATCCAGACAGCCAGCTACATTACAATCTACAAAAAAGTGAAGCTCAGGCAAATCAACAGTAACGTTAGCCACATCCTTGACATAAATTGTGTATTCTGACTGACCATGGCTGAAGTTCATCATAAAGGAGCAAACTACAAACCTTTTACAGCCACGTTTCAAACCTGCAGGGGGTGAGTGTTTCATACGCCAAAGATAGATTTTTGACTAGGTTTCTGCAGACCTAATTTCAGGGTGTGGATGGGATCACAATATGTGAGTCGAGCAGAGCAGCAATTTCCACATAATACATTCCAGTTTTACTCCATAACAAATGTGGTAAATGCTGCCCTGCAGTTGCATTTTACAACATAGCGTGATATTTAGAGGCAGCATGAATGCAAAAAGCTCAAGCTGAAGAGGAAAAAACCTGCAGATGTGCTGAGTTGTATGCCTCCACTTTCTGACTGTACAGAAACAGGAGCAGAAAGGAGAGTAGAGGAAGAGGAACACAGTTCCTGGGAAGTTTGTGGTAGGGGAGACATACTCAGCACAAGCGCTTGTTGTTACAGCAAACATCCGTACTGTCAGTTGGGAAATTCATCAGTCCAAAGACAAGACTATAAAAACACTCCAGCAGTCAAATTCACACAAAGACAAAGATATGGAATGCTTGCTTTGCACTTTATCTGAACACAGACTCACGGGATAGAGCAAAGTCTTATGACAGACAACACAGACTTTGAAAAAAGCTGCTCTGATCCTGCCGCTGCACTCACACCTTGGACGGGATACCAGAACCACATAGGCTGTTGTGGATCCAGGTCCTGGTCAAGAGCTGTGCAGAGCCCACAGCTGCTTTAGGTTAGACCAGGCCACACTTACTCTGGGCAGGGATTCATGCAGTGAGGTGAACTTTGGGTTAAACAGGGATAGAGAGCATCGAGTTGAGGACGTGTATGAGTGTGTGTGATTGCTTGTTTACCTGCAGGGGGCCAGGCTTTGATGTAGCCAGTGCAATGCACCACAGAGTACTGAGCCTCTCCTTCTTTTGAGGGTCCAAGGCCATTCCTGTCCATCAAACACACACACACACAGTCACAGCAGCATGTTAGACACTCAGACACAGCTGTGGAGGGACTCAACAACAATATAATACTTAACACTATCATCTCTCTGTTCAAGTAACAGCTTTTATGTTACAAGCACCTTTACACACTGTATATTAGGGGAGTAATGCAAAGCTACTATCTGTATCTTTATCTGTTTATGTCACAAAAATATCTGTATTCAGATTATAACGGAAGTGGGTGTGGCTTATGTCAGAAGTCTGCCTAATTTTTTGCATTAAATTCTTTTCTACTACTCCCTATACATCTATAAATGTATCTGCCAACAAAATAATACATTTTAACCATGTATCTGAATTAAACAAATAATAAAACATTGTATTTGAATCCCACCTTCCCAAAAAAAAAAAAAAAACGTTGATGGAGGCTGTGTATATAATGTGAGGAAGTCCAGATGAATGTTAATGAATGTCTATGATTAAAAATGATTGACAAAAAATGGGCCATAATAGCACATGGGGGCCTAGTGCATCATTTAAAAGAACAGGAGAGTTTGTTTGAAGTTTGTCTGAAAAAATGAGACAGCTAAATTGGGAGACAGGTCTGGGGAGGGAGGTGATGGGGGGCAAATACTACTGTAAAGACAACATTGTCTGTGCATATCCGAATTATGTATTTGTATTCGTCCTGCGCTGCTCTAATCTAGCTTCTTTTTGAGACAATATTATTACTAGACAATTTCAACCGTAAGTCAAAATAGGCGGATTTAATGATTTATTTCCCAAAAAACATGTATAAACAGTTAGGCCCTAAATGCAGGAACAGGCCCAGTGTCACCAGTTTAACGTTAAGGGATGTTAGGGAAACACACAATGGGAGGAGAGATAGATTGAGGGGGAGACAGAAAGGAATTAAAGTGAATCACAACTGTGTTTTCTGTACCTGTATCTCTTCCTCATGTTAGACAGACGGTTTAGGGAGATGTGATCCAGAGGAGCACTACCGCACCTGCACACAAATACAAAATTACAACATCATACATTTCACTCCAGCGGTACATGACACCAACAAGTGGCTGCTAATCACAGTAGGAGGCAGCACACATACAACTGCTTGACAAACAATATCCACCATGTACTGACACAGCTCACATGATCCCGTTCTCCGATGGTGTTGTTCATTTACAGGAATTAAACTAACATTTCAAAACTAATATATTGTTTTATTAATGTCAAAACACCACATAGAAAACACAGAACTTGATGGTCTAATCTTATAGTTGTGAGGAATACGATTCAAGTACATCATACATCCATACATGATGGAAATCAAGAAGCTGGTTGACTCGTGAGTGAAGAAGTTTCAGGAGACCTGGATGTTACGCCAAAGCATTTATTGAAGCTTGATCGAGGAGAATAGAGAACTGCAGTACAAGTGAACAAGTGTGTACTGCCACACAATTCTGAAGGTTTCTTGCTGGCGAGGAGTATTTAACTCTGTGCAGCTAGAGATGAGTGAAGATTCCATTGGTTTTTGGATTCTAAACAATAAACTATGCTTACCTAAGTTAACATAAGTCACGTTGTGTATTACTCCATGCCACCGTCATTGCGTGCCTTGGAGGACACAAAGAGGAGCCAGTATATCAGTGTGGAGTCTGGAGCATAGTGCTATCTCCCATGACCTTGGTCTCCTGAGAGACAGGGCCAGACTTATCTGCACAGCTGTGCCCTGACCAGTTCAGAGAGCTGAACTATTGCTCTGACCGAGACAGTATATGACCTAATGCTTTTAGGTTTACAAATGACCTGAGTGTGACCTGGGGAACCCCTGTGTCCTATTACATTTATCCTAAAGAAGGAAAATTCCTTCACAACTGTATATACAGTATGTCTGTATAGCAGTGGTGACAGTTGCAACACCAAATAATACACTGAAATTAGGTCCTCATAAACAATTCCCTCTCTGTCTGGATCAGCACAGTGAGGTTGACTAAAAGGTCTACTCCACAGCTTGCCTGACACATGAGTGCTTGACCACACTTTGCAAATCTCTGGCCATGGCAGTAGGTCCTTTTTGTACCATGGCCAAAAAGAGGCCTGATTACATGTCATCCCTGCTGAGTGTATATAATGAACCCTAAGTCAAACAGGTTATAGACTGGAGTTTGAACACTGGAGGCAGCCATTGCCTCCAGTGTTCAAACATTACATTACACATGCCTGCCTGGATCTAATAATGGCTTCCCTGAAATGTTAGCCTGCTGTGTTCCTCTCAACCATGTTTATGTACATGTCACAGTAGTGGTTGCACTTCACTGTTTGCTTGCAGTCTGTTTCTGTTCCCAGCAGCATGTTGTTTGAATTATGCAGAGCCTGGAATAGCAACAAAACAGAGGAATATGCCAGTTAAACAAATTCCTAACAACTTAACACACTGGCTCTCGTGCGACTTGCGGGCCTGTGTGACAAATCCAGACAAAACAAGGCTACAGCAGCCCCTGATGATTGTACACACTCTGGCACTAACACAACCACAGCCTGTCAGGACAAAAAATGGGAAAGGTGTGTTATTTTGTTAAACTTAACATGAGCTCTTCCAAGCAGTCAAAGCTGCTTTGATGTAGTTTGAAGCCAATGAGTAATGAGGGATGTGTGGCTCTGTGATATCCTGACATAGAGCACAAGGAAAGAGACACATTTAGCAAGACGGCAGTTTGTAAAGGGTTTGTAAAGGGTCAGAAGCTATGGAGTGGAGAAGTAGTCATGTCCAACAGACGGCAATAATTATTAGAATATAGATGTCAAGCCTGCTAAGTCTAATTATCGATGAAGTATGGAAACACCAGTCTTTTAACCAACAACCTCTGGGGAGCAGAAATATTAATGCTATCACGTCAGAATAGAAAGGCATATGGCTTGAGGTTCATGTTGTGTGAAATAGGTTATGGCTCCATGGACATCTCAATTTTAAATAAAGAAGAAGAAGAAGAATTACTTTATTAATCTTAATCCCCGGGGGAATTTAATTTTTTTCCACTCCATTGTACAGTTAAACACATAGGGATTTACATAAGGAGTCGGTCTAGACCTGCTCTTTATGACAAAGTGCCCTGAGATAACGTTGTTATGATATGGCGCTATATAAATAAACTGAATTGAATTGAATAAGCCACATAACGGCACCCCCTGAGCAGTTAGGGGTTCGGTGCCTTGCTCAGGGGCACTTCAGCTATGCCCAGGAAGTAAGTCCCTACAGACTGAACTTTTGCCACCCGAAAAACAGGTATGAGTAATATATTGTACTATTCCTGTGTGGTATTAAGGAGTCTGGTGTGTGCACACTTCTCACAGCTGTCTAGATTAAAAGCCACTGATACAGAACATGATTTTTGCTGTCAAGTACATTGAACTCAATATAATATCAATAATTATATAAATTCTAGTACATGTCATTGACAAAATACAGGTAGCTTTTAAACTGCACTGAGAGAAATGTTTAACAGAAAAAGAACTACAGCCATCTATCAGATTAACATCTCAACCAGTAGTCTACCACTGGTTGGCCAGTCATTAATCCATGTAATCATGGACTAAAAAATCTGAATCTGAATCTACAAAACCATGCTGTGCAACCAAACCTTGTTCAAACTGACACAATTTTATCTAAAATTCTAGTAAGGATCCCAAAGTTTCCAAAGATACCAAATACAAGTTTAATTTTGATTGACCACACAGGAGCACATTTCTACTGGTCAAACAAAGACACAGCAGGACCAGTGAACTAGGCTCCTTGTCTGTCCTGCTCTAGCTACTCTGGCCATGTCTTGCTGTACTGTTAACATTAGCTAGTTGACCTATTGAAACATGGCTAGTTTATGGGTGCTGAGTCGAAACATTCAGTGACAGAGAGCAAGCATTTCACATGCCTGTCATGCCATCGTCAAGGTTGCACACGTTACTTTCTTTCTTGCAAGCATTGGTCGCGGTAATTGAAAGTAGCAACGTGGAGACTGTGTGCAAATGGGCAGGTGGTGCTAGTGGTTTGTAACAGCCCAATATAACTGTAACTCAGTCCATTGCTATTATGTTCGAAGGTTCTGCTTTTTAACTATTAACACCCAGCAGGTAAGACAGTTCTTGCATTACAGTCGGATCAGGTGGGTTGGATCATAAACTCTGAATGTGAAAAAAAAAAAAATCTGCACACTCAAATTAAATCAATTTATTTTACTATATGAAAGTCTGAAGACCTCACAAGGTTTTTAAAAGTTTAGGTTATGGGAAGCCCCATGTTGCAGTTCTGTAGGTCTTGCAGTGGAAAATATCTAATACTGTGTTACGATTTATAGGCAAACCATTACTCAAAACTAATAAAATCAGCCATTTGTGCATTTATTTAACATGTGTTAAAAGTTTTGTCCGTTTTTGTCTGTAATCCATAGATGTTCAGTGCCAACCCGGGCATATTTTAATGGTACTGCTCTCCTGTACAAGGAGCTTCTCATTTTTAGTCGGTGCTGACCGTTTCTGCCAGTTAAAATGACAAATGCCGCCGGTGGCAGATCATATAAGTTGTTGCCAATTAACGTTAATAACACGAGTAACTTGATGACAGGCCGGAATTAAACTTGTCTGTTGTCTGGTTAAAGGGCTCTCTGCAAGCTCTGCGAGTGTTATTGTAGTTCACACAACTTCAACAGAGTGATACATGTTCTCTCTAGTGTATCTCTTCACATCAATTTCAGGAGTTGCATTCTCCTAGTTAATCTTTCATTCATAAACTATCAATAAATTAAGCTTATAAACGTAACATTTTTTAACCAGGACCTCAAGTTTGGATCAAGTAGCCCCTGAAAAATAAGGTGTGTCAGATTTAGTAGCTACAGCTGTTATTTCAATGTGTCAGATACATACATATTTAATCAATATTAAATTATCGGACTTGGAATCGGCAGATACCCAGTACTAAAGAACTAGGATCGGGGCCAAAAAAACTTGATCAGGACATCCCTACATTTATATATATATTAATATCGTAAAATCTTCTTATATCTTATAAATATTGTAATTTTGATTGAAAAATAAACTTTTTACTTCTGTTAGTATATTCCATCTAGTTTCCTCCTCTGCCTCTGACTCACCCCGATAGTTCTACAGAGACCTGCATATTATGATTAATTGTGGCAATAATGGCCTGAACACCACATTACCATCGCATATGAAACACTATTGTAAAAGCGTCTGTGGCGTTAATTAGGAACAGCTCAGTGGGACTCTTGGAATCTTCTGTGTAAGCAGCTGAAAGAAAACTGCCATTCATGTCTTTGTCACATTACGTGAACCCCTACTGTTGTGTACCCACTGTGTACCATTTCAGCTTGCTTGCATGTCAATTGATCCCCATTTACTGTTACAAAGCTCAATTGAGTATATCAGAGGCTCCATTTGTTTTCAACATACTTCATTTTAGCCACATCTAATTAATTTTAATGGGTCATTATCTAAATCTTTTAATGACACAATGATTCATAACTGCTGAAAAATTACATCTCTAGAGTATACTCATCATTTCTGTGAGCTTCACCAAGATACATGCAGTTTAAAGAAGTGTAACACTTACAAAGACAAATTAAACCAATTTCACAAACAAAATCTATCTGAAATGAAAACCAGTGTCATACTATTAGAACTAAATGTGCAACTGGACTAATCCCTGGCCTAAATGTATAACATTTTGACGTTTTGGAAAATGTAGTGTCTTGAGTTTAAATAACACAAAATAATGTAACAATTGTTCATGACCGCAGGAAGCCTAGTAGTGGTTGGACTCCTCAATGATGCCCATGAATCATAAAAAATAAAAAAAACACTTTAACCAAACCAACAGGCATAAATGAAAACACACACACACTTAGTCACACAGTCACACACACCTCATGCGGCAGATGAAGGAACGTCGGGAGCCCATGCACATCCTCATGGACGACTGCTGTCCCTCCTTCTTCACTGTTCCTGTCTTCAGGTCCAAAATCCGTCCTGTTAACACCCAAACAGCAGATCAAATTAAAATAGGGCAACACAGGTGCACAGATAACATCAACATGTAGACCAGTAAAGACTAACTTACAACAAACAGCCGGTTAGTTCTTACTTCTTGTAACCTGTAGTCTTATTAGCCAACCAGAAGGAGGAGCAAATGGTCTTTGGAATTAAATGATGACCCATCAGGAGACAAAACTGAAGCTGTGTAGTGTTACATTTTTGCTTTTGTTTGCTTCCTGTGCCCTGTTTGTTCTATGTCAAAGCTGATCAATCATCTGTATTTTCAGATTGTCCAATCATCGTGTGAGACTCAGTACCCACTATGATGAGGGTATTGGAAATCTGAGACCTACTTATTTCGATGGCAGCTCTGGATAGCCTTGCTCCCATAATAAATAACAACACAACATAAAAAACTGCTAAGTGTTTATTTAGATATTTAATTTTTTATAATCAGAACTGGAGCAAATTTGTAGCGTTAACTTATCAGCGCAGTGTGACACTGTAGTCAGTAGGAAGAACGAAGTCACATGATGAATTAAACCACAACCAGGAAGACACACTGGCTCGCACTCATTAACATCACGTTGGTGATCAAAATATTTTTGTGCACATACTCAATATTTCTATCAGAAATTGAAATTGTATTCATTTTCCATGATGAAAAATTTCAGCACAAATAAGAAGCGTCCAGATCCACATTACTCATTTATTTAGTCCTAGTTAAATCAGTCTATAAGTCATCACTTCTGGAATCCATAAGTCTATCACTTGTGGTGTGTGCTAGAATTATTTGCAGTTATTTATAACAGGCCAAAAGTGTAAACAAATCTCCATGCCCAAATATTTGATTGACGACAACTTAATTTGTGCACCAAAGCACAATTGTTTGGAGTTCCAAAACACAGTTCCCTGTGATTAACTAATCAGTATAAATTCAGGGTAATGTGTTCCTTCACATACCAATAGTATTCTATAATATTTATCAAACTGCATCATATCCATCATATCATAAGTGGTGTTTTAATGAGCTTGATGCCCTTATGGGCCCGCTTTATCAGACTGTGACTAACATCAAACTGCCATTTGCGTGAGCTAAGTGCACAGTAATTTCCTCAACCAATTCTATTTGCTGGCATTGAGACAGAGACGAAAAGAGAGGAATTCCTGTGAAGGCCCAAAGAGACAGCTGATCACTGGAGCTGCCAGAAGAAAGCTCCTCCAACACAACACTGAGGTCTCAACAACAAAGAGTTCAGAATGACCCTTAAAGTCTTGATTTGGTGTTCCAATTTTAGAATGGCCCACAATTCTGTAAGGAGGGGGGTGACAGTTAAACTTATGATAAATAATTCCTTATCATTTAATAACTGGCACTACTAGCGAATTCAGATTCATTCTGAGAATCAAACTATTTCTAATTTTGCCATGGCACATAAAAGACCTTGTGTTCCTTGATCACATGGTTCAAGCGGTTTCGTGTAGGAGAAGGGCTCATATTAAGGTTGAGTTTGTGCAGGATGGAGGAGAAAGGAAGGTGAGACCCCACAGCTTGGCTTTGTTACTATAACCTGTGCAATCACTTTCCATCGTCATTAGAACAGCACTGATCCTTTCCAGATGGAAAAGGGAATTCTCTGTATCTAACAAATATGAAGCTGACTGGAACTTCACACGCAAACATGACTGTGATGACCATGTTTCAAGCTTCATAGAAGAGAGAAGGCTGATGACCAGATTACATGATCAACAATTTGCCCAAAGAACACAGGAAACAAAAGCAACATTGTTATTCCCTCTCGCTCAAAATATTTTCCACCTGCATGTAGAAACTGTCTTCATATCAGCACCGTTCCTTAAAAAAATAAACTCAACCAGGAGAAACCAATTTTACACATCAGCATTGATTTACTAGTCATGGTTTGTACTACTCAGCCTGTAAAAACAGTTGTACAATGTGTAACAATCTGAGGAATATATTTAATTACACATTTTAAGAACAATATTACAATTGCAATTAAAATTGTGCCATCATGCCTGTTTAGAGACCACCAAAACCTGCACTCACCGTCTGTATCTGGCAAGCCACGCTATTGACAGAGAAATAGTTCCAGCATCTAAAGCCACAAATGATCATTTTATTAATTTTAATAATTTCATTTATTCTGTCTTTTGCTAAGATAGGCTAACCACATCCTTGACAGTCTGAGGAACCTGCTTTACCTCCCTACCTCACTGAAGGAGGTGCTAATCCACCAAAATAATGTCATCAAAGGTTTAAATGTGTCAAAACGGTCAAAACTGTACTTCATAGGCTTTTTCCTCAGAGAACAGAGCCTATTTTGAGTTCTGAAAAATATTAGAAACAAATATCAAGTACTAGCTAAGGGAATGCACAGATCACCACACTATTAATGCCCCCATCCCCCAACCACCACCACCTCCAAAAGAAATCCAAAACAGTAAATGGATCGCTTATTATTCCCACAATGAACTACAGACAGCAACAACTGGTGTGCAGGAAACAATCGCTTGTTCCACTTCTGGATGATTAATGTCGTTCTGTCCTTCCACGTCAGCATTAAGCTGGAAAAACATGCAGTCCTGCAACAGGCGCACAACAAGTTCAAACTGTGAGCAGCAGAAGAAGGAGAAAAAGAGTCTCCAAAACATACTGCTTTAGTTCCAGTGAATGAAACTGAACTCTGAGAAACGCTGGGACTTCAAACGCTGTGTATGTGCTTGTGTATGTGTGCATGCTCGTGTGTGTATTTTCATCTGTCACAGCTCTACATGGAGATTACTGTGTTATGTGGATTGCTGGGTATTCCGTGTGGTTCAGAGGGCCTCTGGAGTCAGATGGAAAGACTGACAGATACAAATACAAACTCAGAGGCTCCAATGAGACTCTGTGGAGCCTCCAGAGTACCATGAAGAGGAAGAGCTTTAACAAGACAATGTTGCCCTCTAGTGCACACTATGAGCATGTCTGACATTTATACATTTTGAATGTCACTTTCAACCTCAGTGCCTTATAATGCAATACCTACAAGTATCATGTAACGTGAAATGTACACTGTAAGATATGGAGGAGTAGATTTAACCCAGAGGAGAAATCACTTGATAAGAGTTTATAATCTCTGCCTAAACCTGATTTACCTGATTTAAACCTGACTTTAGCCTGAGTTTATATTAGTTGCATGAGTCTTATTTCATCAGAGGGGTCCTCCAGTGACTTAGTATCACACTTCCATAAAGTTGGGGAGAAAAAGAATAGAGGCCGTGATATGATCATATCCAGACTTTAAGCCTCTTTTAGGGCTCTCAAACTACCAGCCCAGGGGCCAGATTGGGCCTGTAAAACAGTTTCATAAGGCCACCAACATGTTCAGAATTTACTGTAACATACAGCCAGAAATTTTATTTCTAATTTTTTCCCAGTTTCTCAGTTAAGCTTGAAAGGATCTGACAATCAGGCCTGGTTTGGACTGGACCAGTGTCTGTCCTGGTATGTTGAGGCCTAACAATCAACAATTATCAATGACTGATTGCCGATCACATTAATCAAGATGAACAATTCAATCAATTCTACTTGGGTCATTTAATGTTGTCCCTTCTACCTAAAATGTCCTGATTAAACTGTCCATCAGACTGAGCATCTCAAATCACACCAGAAGTGAGATTTCAGGGAAGCATCAGCACCACTAATCCACCAATTCAAACCACACTGACTCTGGCCCCCGCCCACTGTAACTCTATGGGCCAGGTGTTTTTAAAGTCAGATACTGTGGGTCCCCCCTGTTTTTTGTCTGTCTGTTCTCAGGTTTTCAGGGCAAGTAACAGTATATGATTTTTGATTACTGGCAAAAAAAAAAATATTAATAGTGCAACATGAAATAAGTTGACATTAATGGATTATGTAACTCCTATTATTATTATTTGTCTTACTTGTGGAGGACAATCATGCTCTAAGTTTTGGAACTACCGTTCCCATGATGCTTTGGGGGGGTGTACACAGGAAGTTGTTTCTGTGGACTGAATGAGTTACGCTGTTGGTGTTATAAAGAAAGGTGTTTCTGTTATTTAGCCTACTCTCATTGATATAAATGGGGTGGACAAAATATTTGAAACACCTGTCAGTATAACGTAATGCAGTTCAACAGCACCACAAACTACAGTCTCCAAAATAACCATAAAGTTATTTCTCTAAAACAGTTTCAACAAAAACTGAACCTTCATAAAGGTGGGATTTATTGCAGGACTGCTGTATTAGACTACATTAATTTTAGCTAGGTGTACCTAATAAACTGAGTGCATATCGTTAACAAGTTCACCATATATAGACAAAAGGAGATTTGTGTGATTTAACCAGCTGCCTGTCAAGATTGTGCTTCACTAAGTGCGCCGGAGAAAAAAAAAGTCGTCTCAGGGTGTAAAAAAATGGTCGCACATCTCTCGAAGTCAACTGTTAAAATGGAAGCACACACCAAAGACTCTGACTCTGAATGTAAAACTGCTTTGAAACGCTGCCAGTGACCCTTAACAGTGTCATGTGAAAACTACACTGCTCTGCTTTTGCAACTCATTTCAGTTTCAACAGCTGTCGCACCACAGAAGAGCTGACCTGACACTAGGAAGGGAATGAAAAATGCTATGTAGCTGCAACTGGGTCACAGAATATGATTATTATTTGATTTGCGGAGAGTAACACATTTCACTTACACACATTAACTCCATTAACTTAGAATTTGCTGTCTGTACAGTAATAACCCCTTCTCACAGCAGACATTTTGGTAGATCATAGCAGGAAAAGCACAGCACATGAAAAACGACTGTATTCCATTTAGGTGAACTAGTTCCAGGGTTCTGGTATTGTGAATGGTGGCTCACTGTCATGGCTTACTAGGACACTGCTATGAGAAGTCAAAATGTCTGCTGTGAAAAAGGTTGCTTCCAAATGCACTCCATCATTCCGACAGATGAAAAACAAATATTGTTGGCACTGCAGCAGATTAATCATGGTTAACTTCATAAAATTTGACAGTATGTTACAAAATAGCAGTATAGCTAAACAAAGGTCCCAACACGTAAGCAGACTTATGAACAATCAACAGCAGCACAGGTAGAGAACTAAGCTAGGCATACTATAGGCCAGTGGTTCCCAACCTTTTTTGTCCTACGTACCCCCACAGCCCTATTAGATGGGTAGGGATAGGGATCGAGACCCGGTTCTATTAGGACCCGGATCCAAATTTCAAAACCCGAAAATCAATAAGGTCAGAGCTTATCGATACTGCTATCAAGACTAGCGTGTCCTATAACGTAACGTCTATGTCTCGAGAGAACACCGCCAAGTCCGGCTACCGTTGCGGGACAATCATCCTCCTGCACGCAGAAAGTCCCGTTCATTGACAATAATAATCCAATTGATAATAATCCAAACATATTCGATCTCTTAAAGTGACGGTACAGATATTAACCAACGCTTTAGTGTGAAAACGAAATACTTATTGAAACAAACAAAACAGTTTCTTCAATATTTAGCACATTTGACCAAATTAAAATTTTTGCGCCATGGAAATAAATATATAGCTATAATCAATGGCGGAGTAATGTTTATAATGACAAGGCATTTTTCATTTGTGCATGGCCAGGTGTGCTGTCATGCTGATTTCATCACGTTCTAAATGTCTAGTTGACCAATCAGATCGGTCGGAACTACCTGATGTATAATTTTATTAATGGATATTTTTCCTCTCATTATGATTACCTGCTGGGTGTTAGCAAGAGTCTGAATCTGTCCTTGTTTGTTTTTCACTAAAAAAGATATTCATAAAAACATACCTGCAAACTCGCAAGAGGTGAAAAGGGTGACATGTTGGTAAACTCAACCCCTGTAGGGGGTCTGGGGGCATCCTCCCTCAGAAGAAAATTGTTGTAATATTAACATGTAAACGAAGCATTCTGGTGCACTCTGAGAAGAAAATAAATTAATTGAGTTTATTTCTTCAGTCTTTTGGGCTGTACAAGTCTTTCAAGTGCTTGTTTTCGCTGCTTAGCAATGTGCCTCTTTCTTGCCCCAGTTTCCTCCTCTGCCACTTCCACCCTTTTCTCTGCAGCACTTGTAAAACTCCATCCTTCTCTCTCTGACTCTGAGCAACGTATGAGCAAAGATGTTTTATTAAGAAGAAGATCTCTACGTGACAACAGCTTTCTGAAACGTCTCTGTTCTCACTCCAGTCTATGGGAAATTGCGCTGGCCACTTGACACCCCCCCCCAAATAAAAAAAAACCTCTTCGGATCTACACGTTTCACATGAATGAAATATTTTGATTCAAAATGGCGAATTTCGCCGAAAAGCAACTAGTTTGCATGTATGTAAAAAAAAGATTAAATATAAAAATATTTGTTCCTTAACATTGTTGGACATTTATTGCTGCTGATATATTATTTTGCTATTCTCTTAGTTCTACGTTATGTTGAAGGGGCCCTGTGTATTCTTTTTCAAATAAATGACCTGCATCAGCAGTGTTTATTGAAGGCTGGGCAAATTTCATTCTGTTCAGAAATCAAACAGTCAAAGACTCACAGTTAAGCAATACCAGTTCTTTTAAGAATTTATTGTCGTCTCGTCTTTTCACCAAATAATAGAAAAGTATTGATGAAGACTCTAATCGTTAAGCAGTCTCGAAAATGGTATCAATATCAATAAAAATTATCGATCCCCATTCCTACAGATGGGCCCAAGTACCCCTTAATCATACCCTGTTGATAGAAGGGATGGCTTTATGGTATTGTTCAATGATAGTTTTTAGTAGCTTTGGTCAAGTTTGCACTTGTACAAGTTTGTACTGCTGCCATTTGGAGTGACAGAAACTGGTTGTTTCAACCATTTACAGCATCTTTACTTTGAGCTTTTTGTTGCCTTTGTTCCAGCTAGTCTTTCTGCACTCTGAATCCACTTCCAGCTGACTCATGTTGGTGGGAACCTGTTTTTGTGACAATAACTATAAAGATCAGGATCACAAAATGTGTAATCTTAATTGCAGGTTGATTTTTCTCCTAAATACAAATATGTGGATATATATGATCAAATCACCATTTCTATTTTTTCAAATTAGCTGAGCTTCAGCCCTGGTAACTGCAGAAGTACCCCTGGTTAGGAATCACTGCTATAGGCAACTGACTGTGCATGACAACACCAGAGTAGTAGTTTTTTGTTAAAAAGAAAGTGAACACAGTGGCAGTCTAAATGGTTGTATTTATATCTGTGTGTTGTGTATGACAGGTGGTTATGACAAGACTCTCCATTTGCAAACCAATAATTTAAGTGTTCAGCTAAAAGAGCATTCTTAGTGACAGTACTTCCTCTACCTGTCATGGAGTTTTCTGAAGTGCTGAGCTGTTCCCTTAGCTTGTCCACATCGTCAGGGTGGACCTGTTCATACAGAGTGCTGCCAAACCACTCTGACTGTGGATGGTTCAGCACTGGTGTCACCGAGTCCGACACATAGATCACCCGGCCCGTCTCTGCAGCAACCACAAACAGGAAGCCGTCCGCCGCCTCCAGGATCAGATGCTTCAGTTCCTACAGGGAGCAGAAAGGTATATGAGCACACAGAAAAACACACAAACACAGCCACACACACACACACACACACACACACACACACACACAGGTAAGAAATTGATTGGAACTGTCTTGAGGATCTGTAGGGAGCACTGTACCTTTATTATCTTCAACTCAAAACCTGAGTATCTTAAAAAAGGCAGCTACAGAGTTTGTTAAATGACACAACAGGCTGGGAATCATTTGACAATTACACGCTGGCTATGACCTTTCATTGTCAATGTGTATAATCATGACAAATGAGGACCAGGATCTGATTTGTCTTGAGGTGTGTCTCAAACCACTCTCTAGATTAGTAGGTAGCAATCTGCCCAGGGAGTCACTTTCCAGGTTTCACAATGTCAAAATTGTTCCAGTCTTGGAAAATTCCCTGGATGCACGGTAAAAAGCAGTGAGCAGCTTTGGTCACTCAGGTCAAGTAAGCCCACTTTCAACATGCACAACACTGAATCTAGGCTACCCTAGTACTGTTTTCTAAGAATATACCACTACTGCAATAACTGAACAGGAGGCAGGTCTTCTTCTATCATCCTAAAAGTAGAGGACATCGTCCATTCAGAGATGTGTCCCCTGAAAGAGGTGTACCACATTTACGAGTGTTACATACACTCGTAAATGACAAAAAATGTGTCTTCACAGGAGAACATTTTTTGGCCTACCTCAGATGGTCAAGCATGTGCAGAAAGAGTATACATATTCTTAAAAAAGAAAGTAGCTAGAGAGAAGATTTACATCATCCATTGAGCAGATTGTGAAAGGTTTAATCCACTAGTTTCAAACAAGGTTTTTATGTACTATTTCTATTTTGATTGAGCTCTTATTCTGATGCACAGAATAATTCTACATGCACACTAGTATCCTGCTTCTGACCAGTTTTTGGAGTATCCTGGTTATCAGCTGCGCAGTGTCGGAAAATCTCAGATTTGCCCCTAAAAACTGTGATCAAGGGGCAAAAATTGCCCCCAAGATTTCTGAAAAAAGAAGATATTTACCAGTTTAGGCCAATATCCTAATCCTACATTAAACTATTTTATTTTCATTCAATTCATTTAATTTCTATTTCCGTCCCTAACATGTGCTGTTATTTACACTACTGTTACGATACCTGGCTGGCAGAGGCCAGGCAATCCTGCACCTGCAGTGAAGTTGGTTGCTGCGACAGACCGTTAACTCATTAAAAAAGCTAAAACTGTTACCAAAAAATGCAATCCTAGGTTGTCACTGATAAATTATAAAATATGCATTCTGAATGCCAACCTTTTGATTTTCCTGCCCTTCTCTCACTGTTCTCCTGGAGTTTCAATTCCCCCAATTTTTCCCCCCGATGAAATTTCAAAATCCCATCCACTACATTTATTAGAAATAGTATCACTGCTGTTCGTGGTTGTGTTTTTTAAATTTCACACTTATTCCACATGATTGCACACTTCTCTTTGAAACAGCAATATTATGTTTTTTATTTGCTCATGCACAAGGTGGTGATTACTATAACGTTATGCATTTTCATTCGGGCTTATTTCACTACTAAAAACAGCAACTATATGCACTAATTACTATTTGTTTAAAGTGCCCCCAAAATGTAAATTTTTTGGACATTGGGGGCAGTTGCCCCCCAAATATTTTTTTAATTTCCTACACTGGTTGCGCATGTAAACATTTTATCTTGGTTTCAAAAACCCAGATAAGCATTTCCCCACATTCATGTGGGGAGTCCCACTGTGATTCAAAGTGGCAAAAAAATAAAACAAGAAGAAGCGCACAGACGGAAGAGTTGGGCACTATGTTAAAATTTATCCAAATGGCCACCGTCAGCCCAGCAACCGGCGATTGCTGATATATTCGTGTGTGTGTGTGTGTGTGTGTGTGTGTGTGAGCATGTGTGGTGCGCGCAGGGGGCAGAGGAGTCCCCACTCCCCAGACTGACATCTGCGGTCTTTAATGTGAAAATCTAACTTTACAGCCAATAGACTGCTCTTCTTCAATTAAACAAATCACCTTGAAATCTTTGCTAAGCAATACGCTGTAAAGACAGGCTGAACAGCTGTCCAACTCTATTTGAGTCCGATGGTGTCACTTGAAGGACGCCTCCAAATGAACAAACAGGTGCTATTAAATGATCAGGGTGCACAAATGCTCAGACAGTTTTTGGTCTAGCTCTCAAATTACAATTTATAAATTGACATGGCTTTTTAGTGCCAATCGATCGGACAGCAACAACTAAAGATGGTTAGATTGTCATTTAGTCACTGCCCTGTCCCTCCAATTCGCACATGCTTTACAGGTTAATTATTTACTGAGTTGAATTCTCGAGGAGGCAGACCATTAAATTAGCAAAATAAAATGACAAAAATCGCCCTAACAAATCGCCCCCCAAAAAAATGGGGGCTATGGACTCGCCGATATACTCGTACAATCGCCCAACCCTAACAGACGGTGAATATGTTACATATATATCCTCTGTGATAGAGCTCTGGGTCTCTGATAATACAGTACCTGTTCAGTGAGAAAAGAGGGCTTATAGGCCCCATCAGTGGATGTGTTGCCAGTGCCCCTCATGGATTTCATATGGGAGACAGCCATACGCAGGATGGTCAGCTTATCAGGTTTTCGGGCCAGGGCGCTGCAGGTAGGGACCATGTCTGACAGTTCAGTGATGTACTGGGTCATTTTGTTGCGCCGGCGTCGCTCAATCTCACTGTGGTTCTCTCTAAAACAGAGGAAAGAGCAGTTAGACGCTTGGAGAGGTTACAGACTGGGAACCACTTGCCAGCCTTGCTTGAACAAAATGATCAACAGCTATGATGCATCATGATTTCTCTCTAATACCTCTCCAGTCTTTTGACTAGGCTTTACCACAGCAACCCATGATAAACTGCAACCCATGATCTCTTTGTCTAAATTGAAATGGCAGAGAAGTGGTTTTACCATTACATCTCACTCTTTACAATTGACAATATATTGTCTGGAATCTGTAATAAATTGTCAGGATCAACATTTTGAATTTTAAATGAAACTTAACTTTGATTGAGGGGAATTTCCTTCAGACAGCAGGAGGAATACACAAGGTTATGCCAAAAAAAAGTCTTTAGAGTACTACTGTACTCTGTATTTGTGAAAAGATTGCACCTATTTGTCTCAGCCTGAGACAAACCCCCCTGCAGACCCTTATATACACAAACACACTTTTCACTGTGGTCTGAAGCTTCCAATACATGCTCCCAATGTCTAATATTTTGGGCAATTCTCATTAAAAGCCGCCAAAATTTTGTTTCTGCTCAAATGTTATTCTTATCAGGGGGAAAAATCCAAATGAAACTCTTCTAGTTGTGTTAACAGATCCATCAGGCAGGATACATCATGTTTAGCTGCAGGTTCCACTGACTGACATATATGGCAGGACAATATGGCAAGAAAATGATACTTGCTGGGGTGTTTCTCTGAGTGCCTTGCTGCTTGTTCCAGGGGAAGTCTGGAATTTCTGGTGTTTGACACTGTGTTTTTACTCTGGATGGTGATGCTTTAGGTGATGAACTGAGTTTGTGGTTATTTCCCATCTTTATTTACACACATTGTTTGGCAGAATTATCAATATACAGTACATCATCATTCTTTCTTTTGGGACTGTCTCACCCACTCTGTGTCCAAAAGAGGGCTCTAAGTAACCAAAGTATGACCACAGCACTGATGTCTTTGTTTCCTCATTTATCCGATACAGCTCTTCACATTTAAGGTTGTTGGAACTGTCGAGCTGTCGTTTTCTGTGCCAACACATTAGTTTCTTATGGCTCAACTCTCCTGTCTATCTGACACCAAAACAACATCATCTGGTGAGTTTAGCTTTTGGAAAGTGCTCTGTTCCAGAAAGACGGCAATATGAGTGGTTGTTAGTACATTGTCACGCAACTGACTCATCATCATCTCTATCGCCCAGCCCTCCTGACATCTGTACAACTGTTGAGTAAACTACTCCCCCACCACAGCGGACTGTGGCCAGACATCTGATATAAAACATACTGACAAACTAATTGTGGTCTGATAATAACACTAACAGGCTAATAAATGATTTCTAGTATACCAATATTGACCTAATATATTGGTATACAAACCCTATCCTGATATTTTTGGCAGTTGTTAGTATCTCAATTTGTTCGGATCAGAACAGGTGTAAAGTGTGCAGGTTGTACAGTCTGTTGATCCCTTAGTCAATGGAAAATCCTCTGTGGCCCAAGCTGGCTAGGCCTACCTGGCGTATCTCTCCTTATCCCCACCAGGAATCTGATCATCACCATACCTACAGAGAAGAGAGGACACACCATGTAACACAATGTACATATATACAGATGAAAAGCATCACATAGCAGAATCACTATCCATTCTCCTCGCCTGCAATGGTTGTCACAGAATAACGCTTGAGAGTAGATGGTTCAAAGTTTATGGTAACAACATGGGTAAAACTGGACAAAAAAGGCTGTTGTAGCTGCTGCAGGTGTAAAAGTATTCAGTTCTACTCTGAGTAAGGACAGGTTACAAAACAATGTTTTTCTTACATTCTGGGTTACACTTTCAGAGTTGTGCCCTTCATTCATATTGATGAATATTGACTCCCAAACTTAACTGCTGATATCTCAGGACAAGGTGACATCACTGGGCTCGGCTTTACAACAGAAATGTGAGTAAGGCAGCAACACAGAGTGGACAATCATTCAAGTTTTAGACAAAAACTCAGGTTTACTCCTTTTTAGCATTGAAATGGACGATGTTAGCATAATGAACATTTGGGAAATTAATGGTTTAAACACCAAACTAGGTTTGTTTACAGCCTGCCTGACTGTCTGACCACTCATATTGCTGCCCTATCAGACTATGAAAGCAAATAATAGCAACTGAGTCTCATAAGCAACTGAAAACCTAATTGATAAATGTAAAAAAATCTAATAAAAAGCTAATCTTGAGGATTCTGAGATTGATAAAAAGCTTTTTTTTTTTTCATTAGATGATGGCCGATAGTTCCGAGATTACATTTCGGCCAATGCGTTCCGCCTCTTTTGCTCTCCACATGGACCGTTTACCTGCATGCAACCAAAGCCCTCTCAAACGTGATTGGTCAATACTACTCGGACTACAAACAGACTACAAACGGACACCAGAACGCTTACAGTACCAAAATTTGTCCCCTGCCTACAGATTCTGCATTCATATGCGTATCTGTTTATAGAGATTACTGCGAATAGTTAATGTTGAAATCTACATACCGCACTGAATTTACGTCATTAATATATTTTATTTGAAAACCATCTTTCTGGATTTATGAATTTTAATTTATTTTCTTTTAAATTTTAAGTCGATCATTACATGCGATTTAGTTTCAAAAACTTGATTTAATGATTTTGTTTTCAGGATTCACAAACTTAGATGAAAAATTCAAGTGTCTGATTAAATTAAATTATATTATATAATTAAATTATTCAAATTCAATCAAAAAGTAAAGGTAGCCAAAATTGGACTGCTTAAATTTAGACACCAAAATTCAAGACAAAAAACTTCCATCATCCAGACTACCAAGGATACTTCTTCCTCTTGTCTTTTAGGCAGATTAGATGCTTAGTGCACATAAGTGACAGAATGTAACCTGACAGGATAGCAGTCTGACTGGGGCATTCTTGGTGAATTTGTTTGTATTTTAGTGTCTGGATTTAATCAGAATCAGATCCAAATTTGACTACTTGAATTTGAGCAACTTATGGATTGTTGAATATTGGACACTTACATTTTCTATCTGACTGTGTGAACCCTAAAAAGTACTTGTTTAGTACATAACATGATGAAGGCCATGGGATGCTGATGAAAAACTGATATGTGGATCTTGTGTTGAGATCTTTTTGTCAAACCTAAAATCGTGTTTTGGAGATTGCACCATTTGAAATGACATACTGAAAATCTCTAAGAGGAGAATTCAAAGCACATGAATTCAGATACATGGTTATCAAAGTCAACAATTTCAATGCATTCAATGCAATTTCAACATTTAACCACTGCAAGCAGTCATTAACTTTCACGATGAAGTATTCAGTTTTTTTGAAAGATCAAAATTACTATTATTTGCTTTCATATTTGAACCGGTTCTAGCAGAATCACAGCATCAGCAGACTTCAGTAACCATAAGTATAAAAATAAGACCCCAGCTGTAAGAAAAGCACTATTTTCCTTTAACCTGACCGGGACACTAGTTGGAAAACGAAAGAGCCAATCCTAACTTTAAAGGTGCAGATTAAGTAATGGAAAATATCACTAAATTGAAGAACTTGTAGCATGAAATCTACTGAGAATGTACTTAGAATCCAGAGAAACTGTAATCTATGATATCCTGTTGATTCACAGCCTGGAGTTTTCACACTGTCGGCGTACGGAAGATCCCTGAACTTCTCCCTCTCACCTGTCTTCATACTTTGCTGATGTTTCAGCCTAAAAAGTGCACCACATCCCCTTCCCCCGAACAACCTAAAAAACACTGGATTGGGTCAACTCTACCTTTTTTTCCAATATGCAGCTATGCATCACTGTATGTCACATACTGAGAAGCAGGGTGAACTAAAGCTCCTGGCTATGGGAGACAGAAGTAAATTATCTATTTTATGTTTTAAGGTACAGTGGCAAACCCTTTCACTCTATGTAGCCAAATAAATCAAACATGTAATGCTACTGTCCATTAAGAGTGCAGTTCCTCCTGTGTTCAGCAGAGAGCAGCTCCTCCTCCCCATTGTCACCACTCAACTCAGCAGAAACAAATCCACTGCTGTGTTGTCAGCTCAGAAATAAAGCACTTACTGTACATCCTACAGACTTACTCACTACACAACATGAGAAGAAAGAAAAGGAAAATAAGTTGAGATAAATTAAATATGAGTGGACGGTTGAGATACAGTGACAGAGAAAGAGAAAGTCCCTCTTTAAAAAAAGGAACACATAACAGCACTGTGTTTTTGATGGAGGAAACAAGAAGTAAGTCATGAGGTGTCCACGCAGCGGTCAATATTACAAACATAGGGTATCTGCAGGGTTGTCAAAGACAAATTTGGACTTTTAAAGAGCTTTTTAATGCTACCTGAAATTAATCTAAAACCAGAAAACTGATGTTCCAGTTTGGTAAAGTGCATGCATACTGTACTACTAACCCATTTTTGAATGTGCAGTGAAATATTTGACCCAACTATTTTAATATGTTAATTTCAACAACTTAAATTTATCATCCCGGCGGATACCCTGAAACAGAAGCAGCATGTTCTTTGTGAACTAAAACATTTCAGACAGGATAGGAATGCTTTCGGTTGTCTCACCTTGAAAATTTGCTAGGTCCCTCTCCGTCCTCGTCATCAAAGTCCATTCTGAGAAACAATCACAGGAAACAGTTACTACTTCTATTAGACTGAGGGCTGACAGTGCTCTCGTGACTAAATTCCCTGTGTTTTCTGGTAAAAAGAACATCTGTAATGTGTAAATCCACAGCGACAACTTTAGGCAGTGGTAGACAGCAGAAATCAGTTTAGAGCACCAGAGTCGTTCCTCATTTGGTTCTGCTGCTGCTGCAAAGTGACAAACTTGCGTCTGCTGACAAATAAACCAATAAGTCAATAAGTTCTTTGCAGAGCTGATGCTTTCATCTCAACATGTCACCACAGGCACGAGTGATGAGCCATTGCATTGCCCTACCACTGGGATCAAATCACTGTGACAAAGTTTGAAATCAACCATCTGTGACAAAATTTATGATGTGTCATGATGATGGGTTAAGAAGCCAACATCAATGCATCTAAGAGCAGGCATGCAATAGACAGGACAGTATACAAAAATCTGCAGCATTGTTTGGTTTAGCAGTATTTTGAGATAATCAAAATTTCCCCAGAAGAACATTTTTAACAGATGTGTCAACAGTGTACAAAGAGCATCGCAGTATAACAGCATGGTAGGCTGTAAGATTTTACAAACCTGTGCAATAACCTGTACACCTGACTGTAATGGAAACAGAAAAGGGTGATGGAAATGGAAGGCAGAGCAGCGTGACATGGAGCGGTGCTATGCCCGCCCTGTTTGTGCCTCTGCATACATTGTCCCCATGTAGACAAAGTTCCATTAACATAGAAACACAGAAACTATCAAGGTGGAATACTATTATGGAGCCACTTGTTGTTGAGAGGTATAGCGGTTTATGGAGCAATCAACTGACAAGCTACTACCATGACTCATCCTCATTTTGTTTAGCTGTTTTACTGTAAAAATATTCTTTACAGGTCTGCCACATTTTACAGCAGTATTATCACCACTGCTCCAGCTAAAACAACTGCACTACAATGACTGCATCAACTGCATAAACACTGTCAGGACAAACAAGCGGGCTATCACTTCCAAACATGACAGATCTTTGTGTGGTTATCTGAGCTATTAAAATGGCTGACTGACTATGGGGCTTGGTGAACTGCTTCAGTCTCCATATCATCCCATCATCACAAATATTTATATTCATGCTATAATACAGCAGAGATAAGTAAGAGATGAGGACATTCAGTACCAGTAGTTATGCGCCTGGTAGTAATATTATTCAGTTCCAGTTGAGAACCAGTTGGAACACAACTCAACTGGAACTGGTTCTCAATTCCGATCCTCTGTAAATAAGTGAGAGGCTTTTATTATGAAGCAGTAATAGTAAATGCAATGTATTTATCACTAAGATTAGTGGAGCTCGATTAGCGGTGCTATTCTTCAATAAAAACAGGTCTAATCAACAACATGTGGACATATTCTTCACTATTATTTGGTCAGCCAATAAGTTTTGAATTATGCAAGGAGGAATGGTACAGAGACAGCAACAGTGGCCCTTAAAGGAATAGCAAAAGCAAAAGGGGAATAGCAAAAGCAATGAGGGAAAAGCAAAAGCAAAAGGGGAAAAAATTATTATTTGTCTTTATATATCCACATTTATTTATTCTTTTATTTATTTCTCTTTATATTTCGACATGTATTGTCTTATTCTTTCCCAGATTTATTCTTTTTTATGGCACTCCAATGACTCCATAGAGGTGGGCAAAATGAATACAATCATCTATCACAGTATGCATAATTCTATATCACAATGTCAATATATATCATGACGTAAATTTACATTTTCTGGAAAGTAAACATCAAGAAATTGTTAGTGGATAAAATAACCACATACTAGGAGTGTCTGTTTTTGGCTAACCCTCCAAACTAAATACCTGAAAAATCAAGGCATATTGATGCCAAAATCATATAAAAATCCAACATGACCATAAATCAGTCCTGCTTGATCAGCAATGTAGCTTAATCAGGGAATGAAATCTGCCAAATACAGGGTAAACATTGGCTGTGGCAGGTAAAACTTTCAGGTCACCTGCCACCATGGCAGATAGGTTTTTCTTATATTAATAAATATTATTTTTAAATATCAATTCTTAAGTTAAGAATAGTCAGGCATTAAGGTTATATGATATATTCCATATTTCTTCTGTCATGTACCACTGACTCAGTATTTACAATTCTTAAGTGTTACATAGATTTAAGAAGTGGCAGACAAAAAAAATTCAGTGGCCGGTAGAAATATTCAGTAACCTGCCACAGTGATGAGGAAAAAACTTAAATTCAGACCCTGAGCCTAATACACCCACACTATGGCGAAAGACGATGACAAATTTATATCAACTCTGCTTATATTGTCAGCTCAATCACCAGTAGTACTACCCTCTCTCCTAGGTAGCCTAGGTGTTGTTCAACTAGCACTAGCTCCATAACTCATACAGGAATAAATACACTTGGACATTTTAATTTCGCTCCCATGCCATCCCCTCTCAGGTACTGTCTAGAACCCGTACATTTTTCAGTGATCTCTCAATTTTTGCAAACGCAAACCTTATTGGATTAAGCTCATCACGGCTTCCATCACCAAATGAACAGGAAACCCGGCTAATTTGACTAAATCTTGTGCAGAGCGCTCACGCAGGACACCTCTAGAAATACGCTGCTTTCAGAATTATCAAGATTCCTCACATCTGTTCCATAGATATAAAATGCTATATATGACATGTCATAATGACTTGCCATTCCAGGATGTAACCATATGGCAGCCGTCTTACCTGGGTCCAGTTTTAAACTTGGTGTAATTGGAACCTATGATGAAAGAGGCTTATGCTGTCTTTATAATCCTCATATTTTTCTACCAATACACCAATGCTGTTTTTTATTCAAAGTAATGAGTGTAAGACAACTGTGCCTGTCTAGAATGAACCAAAAAAACAAAGATTCTGGTAGAAATGTGATTATTATAGCTCCAAGAGAACAAAGCATGTTTTCAATCATGAAGATAATTTCATAATTATATTGCAGACAATGATTATATTTTAAAATTTTTCCTGAACTTAATATGTAAGAACTGTCTTTTATTTGCTTTACTGAAAGGAAAATCGTGTAAAGACATGTGGTAAGCTGACAAGTGATGTTAATATATGATGACTGACTGCAGCATTCAAGGCGGCTAATTTTGGGTTAGCTAGATGTGGTGAACATCGAATAATATGTTGGCTGGTTGTGTGGTTGGTTAGTGTTCCGTGTTGCTGTCAAGGATGTGGCTAACGTTACTGTTGATTTGCCTGAGCTTCACTTTTTGTGTAGATTGTAATGTAGCTGGCTGTCTGGATTTGTCTTGAGATATTATGAAATGAGATGTAGGAGTGAAGACGAGCACTTCTCCTTGTCGTTAACATGTGTTTAATTTAATGTTACACTTGATTGGCATGGAATCACGGTTACCTTTGAGCTCTAAGTTAGCGTAGCTAACATTAAAACAATGTTTGCTGGTTATAACTTGTCTGTTTAGCTAACTGATCAATGCTGTTGAGAGCTAGCAATCAGCAATAACTTAGAACTCAGCTGGTCTGAATACTTAGTAGCTAACGGTAAAGTTATTTAGTTTACTAGCTTTTTTTTAGTTTTAGTTGATCCATATGTAAAAATGGCTTTTTTAAAATGTATTAGTGATAGAAGACACTGTCTTCTGTGTTTCTTTTCTTTTTTCCCATTTTTGCTGTGTGCGTCTGTTTCAGAGCAGACTCAAGGTGCAGTGAGGACAGAGAGTGGAGTTTTCCTTCACAGCGCAAATGTGTTTGAATTTCACAAATATTCAAATGTTTATTTTAAGAGGCTGCTCTGTGACTTTGCATGTGCAGAGAAGGAAAGAGTACTACATTATCACAGTCAAGCAAAAGTACTTGTGTAAAAATTTACTTAGATAAAAGTAAAAAGTAGGTCAGTTAAAATGTACTGTATGTAATGAGTAAACATTACTGCATCACTTTTTTTTTTTTTTTAATTACAGCTAGCTGGCTAACCTTAGCTTAGGTTACAGTTAGCTCTTGGCTAGTAGAAAGCAATAGCAACAATCGTTATACAACTTTGCTTTACACCATTACATCTTTTATTGTTGGTTAAAATCAACACAGTTTGTCATCATACATAAGTTGGTACAGGTTTCGACATTAACCATGGCCCGTGGCCACAAAAGGTTACTTTGTGGCCACTAAATACTCCATGTATGCCAGGATGTGGAGTAGGAAGCGGCAAAAGGACCCAAATACAGACAGTTGAGGAGGCTCAAAGTAGGTGAAGACAATCAAGGACAAAGACACGAGGGTAGGAACACACTGAACAACAACAGACAAGACTACAAAATAAAACAGGAAACTGAACACAACTAACAGAACCATGACAATGTAGGTGGCCCCCTGTGGCCACCAAGTTTTATCACTATACTGCGAGCCTTCGCCAAAGCAACGTTACAGTTCCACAAACATCCCAATTCCTTTGCCCCTTTTAGTTCAACATTCTATGATTCTATCTGCGTGAGGAAGGGAGGGCGAGAGAGCGTATATGAGGCAGAAGCATAAAAGGAGGGGCTTTGGAAAAGATAGACTGTGAACTACGAAACTGTGAGAGAATAGATGTACCATATGTTTACAAAGAACTTTGAGAGTTCAATTTAAATAAATTATTATAAAATTATATTTTCATTCTGTTAATATCTTTTCATTGATTGAAGTT
This sequence comes from Maccullochella peelii, assembly GCA_002120245.1. Taxonomy (NCBI): domain Eukaryota; kingdom Metazoa; phylum Chordata; class Actinopteri; order Centrarchiformes; family Percichthyidae; genus Maccullochella; species Maccullochella peelii. Next base: position 64,034 of record LKNJ01002691.1, read on the forward strand.
TCATTTATTGAAGTTAAGGAAGGCTGTGTTAAGGTGTGTTAAATTGCCTTTCTGTATTGTTTTTAAATGACTTTACATTTGGGCCACCAAAAATGTATTTTGGCCACCACATTTAGGGGCTTGGTGGCCCGTGGGGCCAGTGCTTGAAAATATTAGCATCTATCCCTGTAGTATCATGGATCATGTTCGCTGGTGAAGTAATCTGGCAAGTTAGCCAACTAACATATCCACTCAAATAGTATTTTGCTAGTGATAACATTGGCGAGCAAGCAAGGTTAGCCAGCTAGCTGTAACTTAGCTATGTTATGCATGGATCTGGCGTGGTTGCTTTGGTCGCTACGTTAGCTCATAAAGTAATTTGCAAACGGCAAGCTAGCCAATTTGCCAGCCAGATCATTCCCGGGAGTCTGGATGAATTAGCTGACGTTATCCACTTAAGACAGTATTTTGCTGTGTTAGCTAGCTAGCAATTTGCCAATGTTGACAAGCAAGCTACGTGGACTTTGTATTGTGTTGGGTGCCGGGGTAGGTACAAGATATGCTCGGCCTGACAGATCTCCTTGGGGTCCTGCATTTACAGATGATGTAACACATTCATCACAGTATATCTGGTACTTACACCGGTTGTATGTTGACGTTAGCGGACTACATTTCTAAGCTAACGTTAGCTAGTGTTGCACACTGTTGGCACTGTAGGGAAGCTGAAGAGAGGCCAGGCACTCCGGAGCGCGCATAAATGTCACATCCTTTGGATTTTCCCAGAAAAACCGTCCCAAGACCTTTACTTAGAAATCAGTCCACAGGCTGTTATAGGCAACCGAGAAAGTCAGGCAAGTTACGCAGTTCCATTCTGAGAAGTCCTTGGAAACTGTTTGGAAAAGGGCAGGCACATTCAAAAAAATACTTGACAGGTGATTGGATGAACCATCTGAGCTGAAGCAAGTTGGGAAAAGAGAGAAAACATCTTTTCCATTGAGAAAAGCTACTGTCAAGACTAGAGTTGCAGCAATTAGTCAATTAATGATCAGTCAATCAACAGAAAACGAATTGACTATTTTGATGATTGATTTATTGTTTAAGTCAATTATCTGCTAAATACTTTCAGGTTTTCTTTGTCATCTACAATTGTAAAATGAATATCTTTGAGTTTTGGACTGTGGGTCAGACAACACAAGACATTTAACAGGGATTGCCATCAGCTTCTGGGGACTACCGGGGGTTATTTTCATATCCTGTTATGAAAATGTTTTGAAACCTTTCCACAGAAAATATTGGTTAATTTCCACAGCAGGTCAGCATTGAAAATACTTACCCTCCTGATCTCCTCTTGCCCCCGCGGCCTGGCACGGCTCCTCCCATCCTCATCTGGCCAGCCCCAACTGCTCCTGGCATCGCTACTGTCCCTGGCAACTCACTGCCCATCTCTGGAAGATACAACAGTAAGAATAAAGCAGCAGATGGTTAGCACACATAGGACTGTCTATCATTAAACTGGTTTCAAGCTGTTCTAGTGATGGTGGAAGTAAGTCACAAAAACGTAGAAATGTGCAAACAAGTGCAGAAAAGAAAACTTTGTTAAGTATACACACAATGAGTTTTGGTGAGAAACACTGAATGTAAACAGGGCACCTTTAAATACTTAAAACACAAGTTACCAATTTTAGTAGCTATTTTATTTAAGCAAAGTTCTTGTACACGCACATGTTCATGTTCATTTAACATTTGAGAGACTTCCTTTGATAAATGATCAAAAGGGCTATGTAGAAAAACATGTAGGGTATTAAAAAAGGATCATTTTGGTATCATTACCGAAACTCGTACTGTATTTGCATGTGTATCAGAACTTTTTTTAAATTTTGTTCTCTTGTTAAATCAAATATCACATAGATAACAAGATAATGTCATGATAACTATCAGAGTATCAACAGCTCCAATACCAATGTTGCAGTTGAACTCAGAACATAATGCATTCCCTACAAGGAACATGAGTTCTTCAAATGGTTTGTTTTTTAACAGTTCAAAACCTAAAGATATCATATAAGACAAACTGAAGCAAGAAATATTCACCTTTCAGGCTAGAACCAGCAAATTTGGGCATTCAGTAATGAAGCCGGTAAAATACATGCTTGTTGTTCCATTCAATATGAAGCCACTGTGCTTTGTGTCATTATGGCTGAGGATTATACTGCGTGCCAATTCAGCCTCCTCTCATATTCACCTCTCTTTCTCTCACTTCCACTGCATTATTTTACTTCTCGCTCATCCACAAATCCATTCTGCTTGCCCTGCTGTTTTTCCCTCCGTCTCTCCACTCTATTCACTCACTCACTCATTCAGCCAGATGCTATGGATAGGCCAAAGAAACCCTCCGCTATGCCCCAGTGCACCAAGCAATATAGTTAATATTTGATACAGTGTGCATTCCCCCTACGTCTTTGCTTCCACAGAAACACACACACACACTCACACTGCAGAGTATGGCCTTCCAAGGAGTAAGTCTTCCATCATTTATTCATGAAGTGGCATGAGTAACAGAAGTCTATAGACCCCTTTCCTATTAGTAAACATTATGACGTATTTTGTGCGTGGAGCTTAGGTGAAAGCAGAATAATTCCCTGAACACGTTAGCTAACGCTAGCTAGCAAGTTTTGTTGGCTTGTTTCTTTAACAATGGCTGAAGAAAATACGAGTTTCTCTGAATTTGTACGCTCACTCACTCTCTGGGACTGCCAGTGTTACTTGAAAAAGTTAATATTAACCAATAGGAGCAGATTAGCTGACCTGTACACACTCACTTAATGGATGGACGATCGGACAGGATTACCAGGATTACGGTGGAATGGCCAGACACACACACACTCCCTTTACACACAACAATTTCCTCTGTCATGGTTATATGGGTCTTTGTCTGGTTTCTGTGGTTTGTCTCTTCC